>JAJJWN010000490.1:0-16763 GCA_021655885.1 Fusarium abutilonis | reverse complement strand
ATATATATATTACAGCTCCGGTTTAATAAAACGCATTACGCATAATAAAGTACCTGTTAAACCGGCCAAAAGTAGGCGCGCTATAATTAGTAGCACAAGGAACCTTTTTCTCTTATACACCTTCAGGTTTAACAGTACCCCAGCCGGTTCAATAGGTAATATGTAACGACTTACGCCACGAGACATAGGTTGTGGCTGATATATATAAAAATGTATATCTTGGTACTTTGAGAGTTGACAACTTCAACATGCCAATTCTATATGGCAAACCTGAATAAGGCGTCAAGTAGAAGTCTAAAATTTGAGGAATATTTCTCATGGCTAGAAATAACCCTGACACCGTCCGAGGCGGCAGCAATCTACTCTATTGTGACTATGCTGATTTTTGTAACAAGTACCTCTTGGGCATCTTCCTAACTATAGATGTAAACGATCCTCGACTTTTAAACATCTTCGCTATATCCATTATAACGAGCATCAAATAATATTTGAGAAATCACCATAGCAAGTTACACTTCACCGGCTCATCAACTCAACTCCGCTCCGTACAACTCCAACAACCGCACCCGTCTGGATAGCCTCGCTGCTTCCACCAGCGACTCTATGCTCGATGTTGGCAAGGCCATCTAGCCAGGTAACCATCACCTCAGGGCTCACTTCCAGCTTCGTCAGCTCCTCAGACAGTGCTGTGATGATATCTGCCAGCGCGAGTCCCCGCGACACCTTGAGCGCATTGATGGTGTTGAGACAGCTCGTTACATCTGATGTCTTGAGCAACGTCGACACAATTTCCGTGATGGCATCTGGTGGCGGTGCTGCAATGCAGTTGTAGATGGTTTCTGTTGTAATGGTATCCCGCTGGATCTCGCTGTCGGGAATCTTGGGTGCATCCTTTGGTCGCAATGGGGTGCCTGAATCCAAGTTAGCAATTGGGCAAAATGTGTCTTACATGTATACTCACTTGATGCATGACACGCTTGTAGCACGTTCAATGCTCTTCGCATGTCACCCTTGCTCAGCTTCACCAGCGCATCAACAGCCTCTCCGCCAATCTTGACATGCTCCTCCTCCACCACCTTATCCACAAGCACTCTAATATCGCCCTCCTTCAACGGACTGAAGCGAAACCTTGTGCATCGACTCAGCAGCGCTGGGCTCAGCTTGTGGGAATAGTTTGCAATGATGCAGAACCGTGTGTTGACCGTGTACTTCTCCATAATTCGTCGCAGAGCCATCTGCGCCGTGCTAGTCATAGCATCAGCCTCGTCCAGAATGATGAGCTTGAACGCAGCCATTGAGTTGCCCGAACGGGAAGATGCGCCCATTGAGAAGATTTGCTTGGTACTAGCAAACGTCTTGATCTGCTCCCGCACAACGTCGATACCACGGTCGTCTGAGGCGTTGAGCTCAAGGACCATCTGTCGCATGTTGTTAGAGCCATAGATACGGCGGGCTAGTGCAAGAATCGTGGACGTCTTTCCTGTGCCCGGGGGGCCGTAGAGGAGGAGATGGGGAAGTCGGTTCTGATCGATGAATTTATTGATAGTAGCGAGGATGTCCTGATGACCCGAGACGTCTTCGAGGGTGTTTGGGCGGTATTTCTCAACCCTGAGTTATAGTCAGCTTCAAAATCCTAGACAAAACTTGATCAACATGGAGTCTTACCAAGGCAAGCTATCTTCAGCTTCGACTGGCAAATTAGCAGCGCTTCGCTTGCCCTTGTTTCCATCAGAAGAAAATGTAACTTCCTTGGTAGAAGCAGGGACATCAACATCCATCTCATCCTCAAAGTCCGACATTTTCCTTTTCTGATTTGTTGGCGGCTGGAGTTGTTTGAATTGGGCTTCTCTGTATATTGGTCGTAGTGTGCAAGGAATATTGTGAGGCCACTGGGGAGACGCGCTTGAACCTTTGAGCCCACGCGTCTAGGCGCGTTCAATTAAGATCCCTGTATCTGATTGATAAGAACCAATCACAGCGCCCCGTTCTTGAGCTTCAACCCCCCAAGTACTTAAACTATTTACATATAATATTTGCTCTAATAAAGCATAACTTCATAGTCTTTCAATGTAAATCAGGTACCCAACAACAGATAGGCTATTCGGGAATTAGTATATACGTCATTCCAGTCCTTTTGTCTCTTCCTCGGTTACAGATGGATATATTAAGCTGAACCAAAATTCCTTTCAATATGACATACTCAAGACATGTGTCTTATTCACGAAGCCATCATAAGATTCCACTTTGTGTTCACGATCCTGTATTCAAGTCGCTCATCAGCATCCCAGCCATGGCAACTATGGTTACAATATCAACAGCTGTACCCCTTAAGCCCTCTATTGGCTAACCAATTAATCATGCCAGCGCCCACCAATCATCACCCTATATGTTCGCTAGAAATAGAAGAGGAAGAAGAAGAAGATCTAAATTATGTCCCAGGGTCGTCAAAATAAGGCGATGCCCCCGTGTCTCGCTCGTCTCATCTCATCTCATCACTCATTGCTCATGTATCTGATTTGTGCCCAGGCCTACAAGCTCAAACATTATGGGAATTAAAGCCACCGCAAACCAAGCAATACCTGTGATGTAAGTCAGCAATCGTTACCATGAATGTCGAAAGTCAGGAGAATGTCTTACCAGTGTATACGACGAGCTTTGTCACAACCTCAACGTCGTATCGCACACGGGGCTTGATTAGTTGCGAAAACATCTCCTTTTCCCCTAATCTGTCCTCTGAGCCTGTAATCAAGATCGTTGGCTCGTCTTCGGCGGCCGGTGTTGCTACAACCTCACCAGTGCCCATCATCTGCTCATACTCGTTGATGCGATGAGGCTGTGAGCCAGAAGTCTGAGCACCTTTTCCTGACTGGTCCTCATGCGTAGTCTGGAGCTCGACGTTGCTCGACTTGCTCTTCAAACTATGGTTGCTGCTGACGCTCTCGCGCCGTTTGCGCTCCCTATAAGCCAGTGTCTCGTATGCGTCGGCAGCACTCTGAGGTCCGATTGACACAGACCGGCCTCTGGTTGTAGGGTTTCGAATGCTCTCGACCATTCGTGGAAAGTCGGATGGAGAAGGGAATAGGGTATCGATACGTGAGCCTGTTGGCACAGTCTCGTACTTGCTGGCGGGGGTGAAGAATCGTCGAGGCATATTCACGCCAATCTGCTCAAAGATTCGGAACAAATGCGGAAGAAGCTTGAGCAGTAGAGGCTTCATCGTTTCGCGCCATACAAACACAACAGCAACGCCAAAGACGATTCTAGACACGTTGGCTGCCAAACCCAGGTGTGTGATATCCACAGTTCCTCCGCCGTGCGCATGAGTCTCCCAGGGATCAAGCGCAATCTTGCCGTATGTCCAAGTACCAAACTCAAGGCCAATGAGAACGCCAGCAAAGGCAACGCTATCATCATAGCATGGGCAATCATCTGCCGGTTCGGGGTGAATGCGCACAAGTACCAAAATGATCATGGCAGCGACTAGAGGCGCAACCCAAGAGCTTGAGTGCATGTACTCGTCCAACGGGGGCCCGTAGTAGAACTCGAAAAGCGAAATAGCAGCACCCGTAACAGATCCAACGATTACGTCGAGGAAGCCATGCATACCGCAGTAGAGGCGCCCGAATACAATTGACACGGCGTAGAAGTATGCGAGAAATTCAAGGGCGAACTTTGTCGTGGTAGGAAGTGTATTCTCCGGACTGCGTAGTATCAGGAGCGCATATACGGCGACTGAGACGGCATTGGCGCTATGTGTTGAGGGGAATCCGTATTCGAGGGCCGCGGAACCAGACATTGTAATTCGGTGCAGAGGCGGCGACAGAGGGCGTGGGAGAGAATAGAAATCCTTGATGAAGCCAGTCCAGAAAACACCAAGCGCCAGAATATGAACAAGCCTATACAGGAACAGCATGTTAGCACCTTGCATAGCTTTACAAACGCTACAGCGGCGCGGCGCAGCGCATGTAGACAGATGGATATGGAGTGACTTACCCCTTGCCAAAGGCGGCATGTCCGCACCAGAAGCAGATGGGCAGTCCAATCATGAAAAAGGTATGTGTTCCGAGGTTGGCTGTAATGGCGAAGTAGCTATCGAGGGCGGGAGTGCGCAACTTCTCCTGCATCCAGGCAAGATAGGGCGTCTCCCAACGGATCAGAGGCAGCATCTGCTGGCGCAAGTCGTATCGCCATTTTGGCAAGGCGCGCTTGTCTGTAAGACGAGCGTATCAGTAGAGATCGCGGCGCAAGTCGAGTCTTGTCCAAGACATACAGTGATCAAGGCTCCTAAGTCCCGCATCAGGGACGTCGTCGCCTTTGCTTTCAGCAGTTATGGGCATAACTGCCGTCGCAGTCGTGGTCGTAGGCGGGGCATTGCGTCGAGGGTCGCCCATGATTTTGTGGGTGGGAGACGTCAATGGCGATGAGGATGGAAAAGACGAGATGGAGGGCGCCGAAACATTGAACTCGGTAAAGTGCTCGGAAGAAGAGTCAGAGCACGTGGGCAACAAACCTCTGAATCTGGTTGTTTTGTTGTAGTAGCTACGTTGTTAACAAGCAAGGCCAGCCAGAGTTTAGAGTGGAGTTTAGCACTGCCTGCCTAGGAACTGATAATCAAGCTTTCCTGATAATACTGTAGAGTAAATATCCCTTCTGCATTGTACTTGGCAATATTAATCCATATTATCAACTCTTACACGAAATTAAATGAGAGATTTGAATTGATATATTACAATGATCATAAGTACAGAACTGGGCGCGTCAACGTCGACAAAGATGAGTGTCTGACAGGCAGGATCACAAACTAAAGCCTACTACACTCACTACAATGTATTTTCGGTGATACACCACCACATCCTAATTCTTCGACTTTTAAAACTCACTCGCCGCTCATTACCCTCAATTCCCCTCCAATGCCTCTACCTCTCGCCGGAAAACACTGCGCCGTCGTCGGAGCCACCGGCATAATCGGTGCCCGCATCGCCGCCGCCTTTTCATCCCGCGGCGCCGTCCTCTCCCTGCTCGGGCGCTCCGTCCTGGATGCCCGGCCTCGGCTCGAACCGCTACTCACTCCGTACGCGTCGGAGAGCGACAGCAGTCCATCGCAGCACCGATTTATTCGCCTCGACGTGGCAGAGCATGAGAGCATCAAGGGCGTTTTTGACGGTCGTGACCATGTAAGTCATTATTGCTGTAGATAGACCTATATGTAATCGACATAGACAATCTAATGTTGATATATACAATAGACACAAGACGATGTTGTTGGCCCTGTAGATATTCTCGTCAACTGCGCAGGCATCAGTCAGACCTCATTTCTCAAGAGGACATCAGACGAAATGCTCGGCAGCATAATCGACACTAATCTAATGGCAACAATGCTCGTCTGTAAACATGCCAAACTTCGCCCACATGGTATGCCTCACATCACTCAAAGTCTTGAGTATCTCTAAAGAACCCTTCATCTCACACTCTTAGGATGCATCGTCAATGTCTCGAGCCTTATGGCTACCAAAGGCGGATATGGTGCTACAGCATACGCCGCTTCAAAGGCCGGCGTCATCGGTGCGTTTGCGATGTCTCCCTAATTTTATACTACATCCCACGCTATGATACATGCCAAATCAAATCGCTCACTCCATACCCTCACAGGTTTCACCCGTGCCCTATGCCGTGAGCTTGGTCCTCGCTCCGTCCGTGTCAACGCCCTGGTACCTGGTTGGATAGCTAGTCCAATGTGGGATCGTAAGTTTATCCCTCCCTTCGTCTCGTCGAGGCACATTTTTAGGCGCCCAATCGCCTATAGTAAAAGAGGACCATGTTAATGTACAACATCCCGTTTCAGACCTCAAACCAGAATTGCAAGCATCTTTTCTCAAAGACACCCCTTTGGGTCGTGTTGGAGACCCTGACGAGGTGGCTGAGGCTGCTGTCTTCTTGGCGTCGAATGCCTTTGCAAATAATTGCGTCCTAAACCTCGATGGTGGTTTAAGCGCCGCGTAGTAAAATCCTGGGTTCAAGAAACTACACGTATCGCCTGTTGCGATCCTTGATTTATCAGTCATTAATGACGATCGCGCCGCCGCTGACCTGGCCCTGGTCTTGATCCACGTCCACGATCTCAGTCCCTGACTCGGCAATCTTGACCTTCTTGAGAGGCTGGCCACCGTCTTCAGTGTGCGGTCTCTTGATGCCCTTGGGTTCGACATCAACGGATTTTCCGTTAGCTTCACCATTCCCGTTCGCTTCAGCGGGTTGGGGCTTCTTCGGTTTTCGTGAAATCTCGGGCTTGTCTGGAAATGTGGCCTCGACAGGCTTCTTGTCCCCTTCCAATGTACTATTACATGTGAGCTTTGACTTACTAGCAAGAAAATGAAGACAAACCCTTCTTGGATATTAATGACGACGTTCACAAACGTGTCTTCGTCATCTTGATCAATGATAGTCAAAAATGAATCTTTCTTGATACCTATCATATTTGTTAGCGTTGTATATAAACACATATACGAACAGGCTTACCGAGATCACTCAGCTTCTTTGGGAGGTTCTCGTCGTCACCATCTTCGAAGCACTCGACCAGGGTTCCCACGTCGTTGTTCACAACAAATTCCTTGCCTTCGTAGCCCAACTTAGACTTGACAATTTCGTCAACCAGATCCTGGAGAGTTGCCCGAGACAGATCCGCAACGATACTAGTGAAATGTACACTGCATACAGGACAATCTGGGTTGGGCTCTCGAGACCTGTCCGGAGCCAAAAGTCGAGCTGGGGCAAAGGGTGTCAAAAAGACCTCCTTGGATTGTGCGTATTCGCCCTTTAGGACTTTGAAGGACTGAAGAACGCAAAGACCAGCCACGATTGCATTTGTTGTGGCGATAGCAGGAATGATGTTGCCAGCCATCTGCTTGGTATCGAATCGGGACTTCTTGTCGATTCCAAAGATTGTTGAGCGAATGTTGGCACTTGCGGTGACAAAATCGAGTGTGTCGATGTCATCCTTGTCAAAAGTGATGGTAGGCTCGGGGTCCTCGGGTGCCTTTTTCTTCTTGAGCTCAAGGATTCGTTTGCTTAGCCGGTCCATGCTGTCGTTGAAAACGACTAAACTCTCTTCCAGAGACCAAACTCTTTGATCATCGTTGAAGATCATGTCCTTGTTGGCGATAGCATCGCCGGCCTGTGCCAGAACCGTCTCATACTTGAGAGGCTCGGGTGCTCGCCGTGACTTCCACATGTCCTCAACAGAGCGTAGTCGCTCAACATCGTCATTGAAAACCTTGTCGAATAGCATCTGGGGGAATTGAGAGGTGCCAGTAGCATCTCGGATCTTCTTGAGGGCCTCTGATTCCTTCTTCAACTCTTCAATCTCCTTGGCTGTCATCTGTCAGCATGCATATTTTCTACTACAGGAGCTAACCCACCATTTTCGGCGTCAGTCGAGTGGTCAAAAGCCGCCTGGTCTTCACTGGTTCCAAAGATTTCACTAGAGTTTGTAAGCATTATCCTTTGCATATCCATGGATGAACACACTTTAGCAGGTAGCTTTTGCCCCAGACAATGCAGTGGATAGGTTGGCTAGGTGTGCTTCGAATTGTACACACAGGGAAAGACTTGGGTGGTTCCTTGGGGGTACAGTCGTAGCATGCTGTAACGCCTTTCTTGATGACCTGTACCTGGCCGTTAAACCCGGTAGTGCCACTCTCGATAAGTGGTACATCAGCCGCCAGACACATCTTATTCACGTGTCTGCGAGCTTCGAGGTTGTCCAGAGCATTGAAAGCGATGCGAAACTGTTGAAACCAAGCCACAGTGAATTCTTCATCCTTTATATTTGCGTGATGTGCGACAATCTTGACGTTTGGGTTGAATCGTTGCGCCGCCTCCTTGGAAACCTGGCTATTGGTTAGTGTATATTGTCGATGTAGGTAACGCGGTCGGGATGACGCACTAGAGCCTTGGACTTCTTGATATGTTCGTGACGGAAGAGAAATTGTCGGTTTAGATTGGAAAGATCGATGGTATCGAGATCGACGACGTGGATTTCGCCAAAGCCAGTGAGCACCAGGTTTTTGAGTAGCTCGCAACCAATTCCACCAGCGCCAACCATGAGCACGCGAGCCTGCGCAATCCATGTTAGTTTCTGAAGCCAGACAAAATCGATAAAATATGGAAGCCATCATATCGTGCATAGGAGAGCTTGCGATGCATCGCGTCGAAGTGTTGCATCGCATCGAATCGTGGCATGCGATCGCATGATAACGTACCTGTTTCACAGAAGTATTGAGTGATGCGCCCAGTGACTGATGATTATAACGATCGCGCGTCATTGTGGGTGGGCGTTTTTGAGGCGTGTTTTCGGATGCAGCAGGCTGTTGCTGTTGCTTTTGTTGTTGTTGTTGCTGCGCGGGAGCTGATGCTGGAGCTGGTGCTGTAGCCGCAGCCTGCATTTGAGCCTGAGCCTGGTCGGCGCTCGTCGCATCCATTATTGTCGTCACCGCTCAGTGGACGCGGGGGACGGATCGAGAGAGAGCAGTAACACGGTACGGAGGTTGCGCATACGGTTACAGCTGATGCAATCGTGATCGCGATCGGTTGACAGTGAGAAGTTGGATAGGATGTTAGTGGTGAGCAGCACCAAATACCAATAAGGTTAAGTGGAGCCAATCACGACTGACTTGACCCTTGAGATGACACAATACCTAGGTACTTAACTCAGATAGACTCGACCGTCCCGTCTCTTTAATACCATTGTAGTCTGGCTGCCTATATCAATTTCATTCACAAAGCAACATACCTTCCTTGGCTTCTAAGCCTATTAAGTCTTATTTTGCACATCAAAAGTGTTGGATATCTACTAGAAATTTCTATGTCGTTGGAGAAAGCTAATGTCGTCGTTCAAGGCACAAAGTCCGGACTTTTGGCACCCCAACTTCCGATCATCTGGTAATGAATAAGAAGAGTGACAAGATACATATGCAGTTCACCTTAGGCTGTAAAGGGCAAACAAACAACTACTGTAGTAGTATAACAAACAATAGGACTGACCCTCGCATAGATCATTTTTCTTATGATCAACTCAATTGGCTGCTTCCAGAAATCTTATTGTGCAAACTTTCTTCCAATGTATTTCTTTGCCATGTTTCAGCCATACCCAGGTACTGTGCTTGAACTTAGTAGGTCATGAGTGACTTGGACCGCCCCCCAGAAAAAAAAAATAAGGGATCTGGATAAGTCACCCAAACTTTCAAGGTCTAGACCGGTGATTCAGACAAAGACAAAGACACCTTCCGCCATATTCACTCGCTTGCTTACCTCTCTCACCTTCACTTGACTCTTTCTTTCATTTCTTGAATTTTGACGATAATACCCAGTTTCATCCTCACAGCCATGTCTGACGACGAAGTTGACACTGAACTCCTCGAACTCCTCCGCCAACATCTTCAGGGGAAGATCAATGTCCAGGAGGAACCCGAGACAGGAGTCCTCGAAAGTGCTGAATACGTCTATGACAGTTGCATCGATGTAGCCGTTGATATGCGCGCCTCGAAAAAGGCAGCAGAGAGTATCTACCAGCAGATGCAGCAGAAAAGTTACTCAACTGCCACATGGTCAGAGCATGAACTCCATCCCAAGGCCAAGGATGAGAGCACAGCCAATTTCATTTTTACAATGGACCTGCTAAACTTTTCTTTCTGGTCTGAGTTGCCTGATGACGAGAGGTTTGCTATTGAGTATCGCGGAAAGAGATGGACAGGTTACTGGAGTTTGGTTGCAGCCCTTCAGAGGGCCCTTGATGAAGGTGAGTTACCTTTATTCACAATAATATGCTAGTAGGACTAATGTTGTTTGTTCGATCAAAGGCATTCCTATCACTGATCCATTCTACTGGCAAAACGAACAAGACTGTACTCTCGAATCTCTTAGACATGTCTTTAGATCGTGTACAAAAGAGGAAATTCCATTGCTACAAGAACGCCTAGACTGCCTTCGAGAAGCCGGGCAGGTTCTTTGCAAGGTAAGCCAACAGTCTTGTTCGTGAGGACACTCAGTATCTGACAGGCCCATCTAGCACTATGATGGCTCCGTTACAGAGCTCATTTACGCAGCCGATGGCTCCGCAGCACGCCTGGTCAATCTGCTTGCACAGGACTTTGACTGTTTCCGTGATGAACATCGTTATGACGACGGTAAGATGATTCGGCTTATGAAACGGGCTCAGATCCTTGTTGCCGATCTCTGGGCTTGCTTCAATGGCGAGTCATACGGCGAGTTTCATGACATCGACAAGATTACCATGTTTGCCGATTACCGTATCCCTCAGATTCTCATGACTTTGGGCGCTCTTTACTGTTCTCCGGCCATCGCAGCGGCCATCAAGGACAAGAAGATGATAGAAAGTGGGTGCTCATGGGAGTTGCAAATACGAGGTATGTCGTCCAATATGCAGCCCCATAACTACTTACTAAACATGAACAGCCTGCAGTATTTGGTGTGTCGAGCTGATTCGACGCGAGATTCTGCGTCAACACCCTGACGCCCATGTCAACGCCATCCTGATAGACTTTTTCCTCTATGACAGTATGAAAGAACTAGAAGCGGCTGGTGAAGAGCCCATTCCGCATCATCGGACAAGGAGCATATGGTACTAGACAGAGGCCGCGAGGCCTGTTACACTCTAGATCTTGGGTGTGTTTGGAGTTCAGGTCATAGATTTTTCACTTGAACTAGTTCCTGGTTTCATAGAACAGTCGGGACAAGAGATAAAGCCACGTCGGCAAGCAACCATTATTTCCCTAAACGCCCTGCTTCCTAAAACATATCAACGATCAAGCAATCATGTTAACAAATCAAGACCCAATGGCGATGGAGTTGAGAATTTCATCCATATGTGCCGTTTCGATCTTGCTGGCCTTGCTCTCCTCTTTCAAGAGAACGGCGAGAACTTCGACTGGAGGATTGAGACCTAGACGGTCCGCGCGTTTCCAGCGCTTCATGCGAGGCATGCCGATACAAGGCTATGGAATTAGCTACAGTAGATCTGGAAGGTTAGGCATATGACTTACTCCATATTGTGAGCTGACATCGAAATATCGAAGAACCTTCTCACTCAGAGATACACCTTGTTGGTGCAATCGTGGAGTGGTCCATTCATTCTCGATAGACTTCCAATACTTCTTGATCTGCGCATCCGTGATCTTCTCTGCCTGCAGCTCCAACTCGGACTTCTCAGGCTCTGGCGCTAACTCAGGCTCAACAACTTGTTCCTCTCCCTCCTCAACCTCTATCGGTTCAGGAGCTGCAATCTCAGGCTCGTCAACAACGATGTCCTCTGCCTCGCTCTGCTTTGCATGCTGAGTGGGGTCGATCTTTGTGACAGAGGCTGAGATGGCAGACTTCTTGGCATTCTTGGGCACTGGCTTTGTCACTTTGTTTGAGAAGCTGAGGGTGGATTGTCCCTTGACAGCAGGACCCCTGCTGCGAGCACTGCCGGCGGATCTTCGTGTTGTGGGCATGGTTGTCGCAAGCGAGATGACTGTTGTTGTACTGCAGGTGGATGGCCTTTGGTGATGTGTAAGTGTGGTTGGGTGAAGTGTAATGCGACGGTGGCTTTATAAAATGATAGTTGAAGTTCAGACAAAGGGTGGATGACTGAAGTGTAGATGAATATGGGGCACTTGATGAGGAATCGGTGCTTGATTAATTACTACCCAGTTACCTATGACGGGGTGCAAGTCAGGACTGGCGAGCTGGCGGGGCAACCGCGAGATGGGAGCGAGATCACGTGTACATCATCATACCCAGGAGATCAGCTCGTGTACCTACCTTACGTAGCCAGACAAGGTTACCAAGATAGTAGGCAAACATGTTGTAACTCGGTTATCTTGATGTTTTATTGCCTTTGTCTTGATGTAAACTCGTCGCTTTTAGTAGAAAAAGAGTAGTTCTATGACGCCATCATCAACCTCCGGTGGCCTCCCGATAGAACGAAAGGCTCCTGTTTGCGCCGGCCGTGCAAAACATCTCGCTTCTGACTGTCTTTGGTAGCCACTTCACCGACCAGAGTGCCTTGTCCGTCTCGCTATGCGTGGCAACGCAGGCAGTACGCTCGATAGACCATACCTTGACCTTTCCATTCATAGATCCACTCAGCAAGTACTCTCCAGTGTCACTCCAGTCGAGAGATGTGATCCAAGAAGAGTGTCCAGTCAAGTTCCCAACATGCTCTCCGTGCTTCATGTCGTAAAGTGCGATGATTCCAGCATCACCTGCCGCTGCAAGTCGAGTGTTGCCTGGGGAGAAGGCAACCGATCGGACAGGCTTTGCAAGACCTGGGCACTCATGTCAGTAAAGCATTGTGAGAAAGAGTACAATAGCTTACCAGATAGGGAATACAAAACCCTGCCTGTATCGTTGTTAAAAATGTAGATGGATCCATTCTGGTGTCCACTAGCAGTGTATTTGCCGTCCCGGCTCAAGTCCACGGACATGCCAAAGCTGCCTGATCCAGCACTTCCAGTCTCGTACTCCCGAATCTTGGGCTTCTTCTCGTCTACAACGTTCCAGACGTTGACTCGTCCATCGTTGGTTGTGGTTGCAAGGTAAGAGCCGTCCTCACTCAACGCCATCGCCCAAACCTCGCCGGGCTTTGCTGAAGGCCCTGAGATTTCACCATCAAGACTCCATTCGCCTGTGTCATTATCGACTTTCCAAATCTTCACTTCGCCTCCAAAACCGGCACTCGCAGCGACATTGCCGCTCCGTGAGGTGCATACATGATGGCACCCTAGCTTGTGCGCATCCGAGATGGACTGTTTGAGTGGGAATGAAGCATCAGTGGTGTCATGAATGTGCAGCGTCGAAGAACCACTGCCTGATATCACAGCTTTGGGTGTGGTCGCAATAGAGAAGATGTCGGTGATGTGGGCTATGCGTTCTCAGTAAGCTGGTTCTTCAAGGTCTGGTTGCTTGTCGCCCCGCGGAAGAGAGGCTTTGCTCACCATTATCCACGGTATGCGTGGTCAAATATTGTTTCGACTAAAGGAAATCAGCTTAGTTTATGAGATTTTGATGATACACATCGAGTCTTACCATCTCTCCCGCCTCAGACTTGAGTGAGTGTGTTTTCTTGGCTCTTCAGTATGACGTTGTTTGTGTATGAAAGAGCTTGGCTGGGAGTGAGCTGCGAATGCCATGGGCTTGGTGGGGCATCAAAGGGTCATCTACAGAGTTGCAAATACAAGGGGAAGCAGCCAAGCTTATACAGAATCAGCCTCTATTTTAATATCGGTAAAAACAAGGACGGTTTGAAATGAGAACTCAATCACGTTTAAAGGCAAGTTTAAACTTCTAGTAGTGTATATCACTGGCATAAGCAGCTATCCCCATTCATGGATGCTTGAACACATAGGTACACAATGATCACACAACCATCAAAACCATTCAATAATTTAACGTCTTTCTTTTTTTTTTTTTAATATTCTTACAAGGCCCAAACGAGCCAGAACGCCCATAGTATGTATGCATGATCCCGTGATGACTATACAGACTCTTGTTACAGTTTTCATAAATCCTCAAAATTCCGTATCCTTTATATTTTAGACCGACTTGTCGTTCGGGTAGTCCTGTCGCCAGATTCGCTTCATTTCTGCAATATGTTAGAAACTTTCGTTGTCCTGGTTGTATGACATCTGAAATATTGTACCTTCGAGGCAAGTCTGACATAACCTATGCGTACGCTTGGGCTCACCACAGCCGGGACACCGGCACAAGTTGTTCACATCCTTCAATGCCTTGCCAGCCATTTGCCTGTGTCGCTTCCTCGAGTGAGAGACCTTGTTCTTAGGTACAGCCCGTAGCACCGACTCCCAGATATCATCAATGGTGGGGAGGTTCAGAGAAACGCCGGGAATTGCGATCGACAATGATGGGAAGAGCTTCTGTGTGAATTGGCGGAAAGAAACCGCAGAGAGAAGTGTCGTAGCAGACAGTCGAGGGATGAGCGAGGCAGCCATTTTGACGGAGAAGTGTAGGTGGGATTATGATAATGATATATCTGGATTTGCGATCTAGTCGAAGGTGAGGCTGAGAGTATGGGCGTACGCAAATATGTTTGAAGACGACTCGAGTTGAATTGCTCGCTTCCCAGTCACTCGATTGTAAGTTGTCGTTCCCTGGCAAGGCAAATCGTCGGTCGTCGGGCTCGAATTGGAGTCGCAATGATCAAATTGCGCGAGGCTTCAAAATCCAACATCAAAAGTCTGATGGCTTTTCCCCAAAGTGCCGTTGAGCCAATCATGAGCTAACCGACGCACAGACTTTATTTTAGCCAATGAGAAGCTCGAAACGCGCTTTCCCCCTTTCTTTCGGACCCTGGACCTCCTGCTCCCTGACACCTCCCTTCCAGTAAGGAAATTGTTTTGTTAAGGTGGCAGGAGCCCAGTGCCCGAAAAGTTCCCCCCTAGTATCTCGTGTTCCACGCCGCCTCTCCTAAACCTCCAACTCCCAGCTTCGCTACATCTTCAAGCGTCAATTTGATCTCTTCGCGCTCGTGTTGTCCTTGTACCTCGGTTCTAGTCCTTCTTTCTTGGAATATTAACAACATTCCCAAGCTTCAACTCTTGCGCTCCCTGCTTTAGTCGACAAAGTCCGAATTATTCAAAATGGCCGCCGCTCCCAACACTATTTATCCCCAGAGCCATGTCGGTTTCGACAGCATCACTTCTCAGATTGAGAAGAAGCTCTTGAAGCGTGGCTTCCAGTTCAACGTCATTTGCGTTGGTAAGTGCTGACACGGCATTGATCGCAATTGCGCCAATGGCGGTATACGCCATGGGGTGATGGTGATCATGCGGCGGATACTCAACTTCTTGCTCATGTACTAACATGTATTGCGCTTTGTAGGCCAGACTGGCATGGGCAAGTCGACGCTCATCAACACCATCTTCGCTTCCCACCTGATCGACTCTAAGGGCCGCTTCCAGCCCGACGAGCCCATCCGCCAAACTACCGAGATCCAGGCCGTTTCCCACCTGATCGAGGAGAACGGTGTCCGACTCAGACTCAACATCGTCGACACCCCCGGCTACGGCGACTTGGTCAACAACGACCGCTGTTGGGACCCTATCGTCAAGTATATCAAGGATCAGCACTCCGCGTACTTGCGCAAGGAGCTCACTGCACAGCGAGAGCGCTACATCCAGGATACCCGTATCCACTGCTGTCTCTTCTTCATCCAACCCTCGGGCCACTCTCTTAAGCCTATCGATATTGTTGTGCTGAAGAAGCTGTCCGATGTTGTCAACGTGGTGCCCGTCATCGCCAAGGCTGATACCTTGACCGTCGAGGAGCGCCAGGAGTTCAAGGAGCGCATCAAGGAGGAGTTTGCTTTCCACAACCTCAAGATGTACCCCTACGATAACGAGGAGTTTGACGATGAGGAGCGTGCCCTGAACGGCCAGATCAAGGTTTGTTTTACATCACCCGAGTTCGCGCACTCAATAATACAGATTCTAACATGTGATAGAACCTTGTTCCTTTCGCCGTTGTCGGATCCGAGAAGTCGATCATCGTCAACGGTAAGCAGGTCCGTGGCCGTCAGAACCGATGGGGTGTCATCAACGTCGAGGACGAGACTCACTGCGAATTCGTTTACCTGCGAGACTTCCTCCTTCGAACCCACCTCCAGGATCTTATCGAGACAACCTCTCAGATCCACTACGAGACCTTCCGTGCCAAGCAACTGTTGGCCCTCAAGGAGAGCAGTGCTCACGGTGGTGCTAGCAGCCGTCCCATCAGCCCTGCCGCCGACCGTGAGCTGAGCCGAAACTCGCAACGAATGACGATGAACGGCTACTAGGTCGAGTTTTGTGCTTGAAGTTGTGCTGGCGATGGAGCAACGGCGTCTCTGGGCAGCTCGATAGCCCGCATTTGTTACGACAATCCACATATTTTACGGCCTGATGTACAGCAAACCAAAAGCAGTTGCTTTGTCAGGAGGTTCACTGGTCAACTTGACCATTGTGAACCGAAAAAAGGCCTATTACATCGATTCTATGACGTCGGCAAGCGAGTAATGATGGGAGCGGGATTCTTTGGGGCACAAATCGAAGGATAGGAACCGGCCGATGCAAGGCCTGGCTTTCTGGCTGAGTGCCTCAGAACTCTCTACTACCTAATCAGTTTGTATCGAAGCTGTACTACACGACTTTCTTCTTTTTCTTTCAGTGTTACCCCGGAGAGCTATTTGGCCTTTTTCTATGCTTTAATCATACCGATTACCCCATACTCTAATCTGGAGTTAGTTTCGTTGCCTACATAGTGTATCAATTCTTGGAGT
The DNA here is from genome assembly GCA_021655885.1 of Fusarium abutilonis. Classification (NCBI taxonomy): domain Eukaryota; kingdom Fungi; phylum Ascomycota; class Sordariomycetes; order Hypocreales; family Nectriaceae; genus Fusarium; species Fusarium abutilonis. The sequence goes on along the minus strand of JAJJWN010000490.1, from coordinate 433 downwards.
TTCTCACGTACTTGCTGTGCATGGTTTGCATCTGTGATTGAGTTTTGATCAAGCTGTGGTTATTGTGAGGAGCACGATTGTCATCGAGACATGTGGTCAAAAAGTTTGAAAAGATGGTTCGTACTCCTGAGAAGAGGTGCAGCAACAAACTACCAGGCCTTTGGCGTCCTTAAGACTGACTTGGTTGGCTTTAGTCGCCAAGCGAAGGTTTGATGGTGGCTACCTAACGATAGCATCCGCATTCATATGCAATGTTGAGTTTCGGGTTATTTCTTGCGCTGATCTTTAAGGACCGGTGCTGTATGGCATTCCCAGGGTTCTGCTGGTAAGCGTGGTGATGAGCCAGGGCCGTGGCGTCGTTGGTAGAGTTAGACAAAAAAAAAGCCTATCATTTCTCGATTTTGTACTTCTATTCGATGTAGTGGACGTCCCC
>JAJJWN010000488.1:0-10128 GCA_021655885.1 Fusarium abutilonis | reverse complement strand
GGAGAAGGCTTAGGGGCAGGGGCAGGAGGAGGCGAGGGCTCCCTCTCACGCTCAATGATACGAGTGCGAATGCGCTCTCGCTCTTCAACTGGGGGAGGTGGAGGAGATGGCGACTTCTGGGGTCGCTCTACATATCTCACAACACGCGCCGGCGAAGGAGCTCGCCTGGGAGGTGGCTGAGAAGGTTCCCTAACTCGCTCCCGTTCAATAACCCTGGTACGAGAACGCTCATGCTCATGGTCGTGAGAGTGATCATGAGAAGAGTGGTGGCTGCTGGGCGAGATGCTGCGTGGCCTTCGAATGATGCGCTCTTCTCGAACGCGAACTGGGCTAGGGCTTCTGGGTCGATGTCGGTCAATGGTCTCTACTTGACGTTGGCGCAGGACCATGGGACCAGCTTCGGTGCGGCGATTATCCTCTCGGAGAAAGGCGGGTGTGCGAGATTCCTCTCTGGCGGGAGGGCTGATTGTAACGGTGCGGCGACGATAATCGACTTCATCGAGTCCCTCTGGAGCAGAACGTCGAGGAGGGGGGTAGTAATCCCGTTCCTCGAACTCGGTAGCCCTAACACGGGACATTTTTGTTGCAGTAAAGTATAGTAGAATAAAGTGTTGTTTTTCTGTTGGTCTGTATTGCCGTTGAAAAAGGCCAGCTTAATTAACCAGGCTGCTGCGTCGCTACAGTCAACGCAAAACGTATGTCGTCACAGAAGGTGGGGTTCCGGCGATGGGCCTCAGACTCGGTGAGTGCGTTACCACGGGTCGAGTAACAAGCTGCAAATCCCAAACCAAAAGAATGCGATGGTGTTGAGAGGAGAAAGTGAGAAGGAAGAGGAAGAAGAATAAGAAGAACAGCAGCCAAGAGAGGGATAGAAAAGAGTTTCTGAGTGTCAGGTGGGTTTAATGGCGCGCAAGCCGCAAAGCGCCGCAAGAATCAGGCCCCAAGTTAACCAAGTGAGCAAGGACGGAGCATGGAAGCAACGTCGTCATCCGACAGCAATGATGAAAGGGAATCCCCGCCAACAATAGGGTGTCAGCCGTGACCTCCAGCTTTAATGGAGGGGCTGGGCTGGTAAGGTGCAGTAAGAGTAAGGTAAGGCAAGGTAGACAAGACGACCAAAAGCGGGGAGGGGGATAAGAGGTTAGGTACAAGATGGATGGATGATGGATGGTGGCAGCGGTCCGCGACGGGAGGCCTAAGGTTGACGATGATCTTCTTGATTCTTGGTTGAATTGCTTGAGCCCTGAACCGAGTCTGTAAAAGTGAAATTGAGCATCGAAGAGGCTTTCTTTTGGCGTAGATATCGACCAAAGTGCTAGACTAGATGCCACTCAGGACATGATCCATTATCCAACAATCCATGCGGCCCTGGCTGGAGGAACAAAGAGTAGGTAGTCCTATTTCCAACCCATCACCAACGAGGATTCCATGGCGGCCCAATGAGGTGATCCCTTCACCCACGCGAACCGCCCTGATGGAGGGTCAGTCCGTCCGTCAGTTGCGATCTTGCGCAGCCGGAACGGACATGAGACCTGCCTGCCTGACAAACTCTACTCCAGAATTGTCTCTGCCCAAGGCCCCATCATTGATCATCTCTTTGCCAGATATAGAGTTTGACTCGGTTGCCTCTCAGGTTTGTGGGCTATCGTTAGGCAGACAACTCGTCTTTTCTTCTTTGCTCGCTTCTTTGGCGAAACCACATGAAAGCAAAAGCACGTTTTTTCCCACATCCAAGCAGGCAGGCTGTGGTGTGGAGTTCTACTGACGCAATGATGCAGCAGCTCGCACTGCCTCCCCCCGGCTCTTGGTCCTTGATCCTAGTCCGTCCTTTGCGAGATGGGAGCCAGAACAGGGCTCTCAGAAACTGCCCCCCTGCGGCGCCACAGAGCCGAGTTTCAGCGAATCACTCGTGGACTCGAGGCACAACTCGGTGAGGTTGAGTAAAAAGGTCCGGATACTAACTTTAGATGGTCAATGAGACTGGACAGAGGTGACAGTGTACATAGATAATGCGAGTGCTGCAGGTCTATCTGTACTGCAACGCGTTGCCTGCAAATCATTACTCTTGGGATCAGCGATGTAGTATGGTCCAAACACTCGTTCCGTTGCGTTGGGCATTGAATCTCGAAACAAATGGTCCGTCATTAACTGGACTGGGCTTGTCAGAGACATTTCCAGATCCTTTTGGGTACCTAACGTTAGACTGGACTCACTGGAGCACAGTATCGGAAGCTACGCTTTTAAGAGCCTGACGAGGCGTCTAGGGTTGCTCTTGGTAAGCCGCCTTGTTCAGCCTTGAAGCGTCTCGAGCATCTGCCGCTATTCCATGGTTCCAGGGTTCCAGAGTTCCATGGCTGTCTGTCACATGCTGCACAGACAGATCCGGTACTTGCTTTCAAGGAAATAACAGGGCACATTTGGGTCTGGATTCTTCTCCCGGAGCCTGATGTCAATCAACGAAGTGGAATAAGTAAAGATCCGCAATCAATTCTTTAATCGAGTATGCTTTTATCAAGCTTTGTGCCAAGCATTTTCGTAGCTGGGGAAAGAGGTGTCAATGTGCTGGGCTGTTCCTGCTTTCTAAAGTGGGTTACCCTACAGCTGTTATTGATGTACCCGTTGCTATTTTGTCTCGCAGGATACCTACCTACATGGATTCAAGCTTACTTTTATGGACTTGGATGTCTTGAAATTCTTGTAATTTAATTTATCTGAGAGGCCTATTTATTGTCGGCGGCTTTGTGTCAGTGCCATACTGTTACCTACTTAGTGTTGCACCAGCTAGGTAGGAAAGGCAACTTACTATATAAACCCATAAGTACCACCATTTATCCTTAATGTTAATAAGATGGGGAATACTTCGATGTAAACTACATATAGCGGCACCTATAGAGGTAGTTCTCTGTATATACTTTACTCGAATATATCCAGGTAAGTAAGCCAGGATGTGTCTAATAAATCCCTCTAACTTAAAAAGCTTCAGAATGTAATTAGCGTACTTTGAATACTATATGGACTGTCATACTGCAGCCCTGCTCCGTGATATGGCCCGTTACTGAACTATAATTAAAAGATCCGGGCTGAATAATTTCTTAGTGCCTAAGGAAAGCTAAGATATAGCTAATATATCGGTTCGAGAAACCGAGGCTCAGATCTAACTCGCCATATGCCCTACACTGAACTACCTAGGTAGCATCAACCCAATGATGTCGGTCAAAAGTATGAGATTCCGATGACTTGTTTGCTTGCTTAACAAAGGAGCCTTCGAGACAAAGAATAGTATATCGCATTGTTAAGAAGAGTGGAAATGTGAAAAGCATCTAGCCTGTGACCTGCCATGAGCGACGCTTTATCACGACTTCGTTCAAGTGAAGACTGAGACGCGTGAGATCACTATTTAATCCATTCCTTAATTTTCTAAAAGGAAATAAAAAAGGCCATTTCTTGTCTATATAGGTGAATAAACAAGCAAGTTGAACAAGCCTCTCAATTTGCATAATTGTAATCAATACGTTTAGCCCGATTGAACAAACCGATATGTTACACCTAAAGATCTTATGCCATTGACTTGATCCTACTGCCAATATGGTATTGAAAAGCCAGGCTGTAATTCTGCCACAACATATCCGAATTTGTCCCTGGTGCTGCCGTGACAAGATAGGTAGTTGATGCATCGTCTTTATCCACATCACCATTCGATACTGAAATGTAGCATATGTCAATATTTTGAACGCCTAAAACTTATTTCATTCACTATGGTGCTATCATTAAGGATATAGAGGTGCGAAAAGTGAAGCCAAATGACAATTTAGGGATGCGCATAACCAAGGTAACACTCCCTTACAGGCCGCGTTTTGTGTCCTTTGCGATCAGTCCAGTCAAGCTCTTCTCGGGCTTTGGGTAACCAGGCCGGCCCGCCAGCATATTCACCACCTCAGATAGACCCAACCAGTGGGCAGTGCTGGGTCTTCGGTTTGGCCAGTCTGTGCCATTCTCCTCAAGATCCTTCATTCCTGAAAACACAACCTCAGAGCCCTGGATACCAATAACAGCGGCGCTCTTGGGGTCCTTCTTAACGTGGTTATGAGCGTTACGTCCGTATCCCTCGAGGTGTTGGATGCACTTGATGGCCAGACGAACAGCGCGGCAGCGATCCATGGGAGAAGGAACACCACCTTGCTGGACATGGCCAGGAATGCTTTCTCGGCTCTCAAACCGGCCGTGAGCCTCTTCGCGGATGATGTCCGCAATTAGCTTAGCATTGTAGACCTTGCTAGACTTCTCGTTGACTAGAATCAGGCGTCCAGCACGGGACTGACCCTTGTCCTTCTTGAATACTTCCTTGAGATGGTTGACATCTGCGTTGAGCATCTCCAGAGAAATGCCCTCTTCGGGGATATAAACAGCCGAGGCACCAACATCAAGACCACTCAAGGTGGCAATATAACCTGAACGACCACCTTGAGTCTCGATGACGAACACACGACGACGGGTAGCAGAAGCTGACTGTTTGATCTTGTCGCAGTAGTTGACAAGCTCGTTCAAACAAGTATCTGAGCCCAGGGAGTACTCGGTTCCAGGAACGTTGTTGGAGATGGTCGCGGGGAGAAGGCACATTGGGATACAGAGTGAAGGGTACTTGTCCCTAGCCTTGCGCATTTGTGAGATGGAGTGGAACGCCTCGAAACCACCAACAATAAACAAGGCGTCAAAGTTGTATTCCTCGATCAGGTTGGCAATCAGCTCCATGCCTGACTCCTCGGGGAGCTCTCGATTTGTACCAATTTCGGAACCACCCTTGCTAGCCCAACCGTCAACCTCAAGCCAGTCGAAAGGACGGATGGAACCAGCAGGCTTATCGCTATGGTGTCGCGAAAAGCCGGCGAAACCGTTGTGAATGGCCATGGGTTCGTGACCTCTTGAAAGACAATATGCAACAGCCGCACGCACAGCGGCGTTCATGCCACCGGCAGGGGCACCAACATTGATGAAACCAATTCGCATGCGCTAGAGAATCAGTCAGCGGGGCGGTAATCAAGTCTGGGAATTCAACTCACCTCCTTGTCAGGCAGCTTAGCATCGTCCACCATGACGTTGGTGGTCAACATGTACGAGCCCCATTGATCAGCAAACTCAGTGTCTCGTAGAGACATGGCCTTCTCAAAGTCTTTGGCATCGACAGCCTTGGCCAGTTCTTTTGTCTCGGCAACAGCCTGCATCAGCGGCTTGCGGACAATCTTGTTCTCGTTCATAGCAATAAAGGGGGTCTCGGTCTCGGGAGTGGCTTCAAGGACAGCCTTGACAGCTTCTACACCTTGCAAGGTAGCCAGCATTCGGTCGTAGGCGACAGCAGTGCCACCTCGCTGGACGTGACCAAGGGTGGTAACACGGGTATCAAGGGCGAGCCCGCCTTCACTCTTGTCGGCTAGGATGTCCTTGATTTCTTCAGCGCTGATCTTGTTGCCGTCCTTGTCGCGAGCACCCTCAGCGACAATGACAATGGTTTTGCGCTTTCCAAGGTCTCGGTGCTGTAACTCGTTAGCGCATGTCTTAACTAAATGAGCATGAAACTTACTCTTCTGACGACGATTTTCATATCCTCCTGCCAGTCATGTTCTCTAGGCCTCTCGGGAATAAAGACAAAGTCTGCGCCAGTTGCGACACCGGCCATCAAGGCCAGCCAACCGCAGTGTCGTCCCATGACCTCGACGACGAAGGCTCGCGAATGTGAAGAAGCTGTCGCTTCAACATAATCAACCATCTCGCAAATTCGGGCGAGTGCTGAGTAGCATCCAATGGTAGCGTCAGTTCCGGTAAGATCATTGTCGATAGAGCCGACGAGGCCGACGATGTTGAGATGCTTGTAGGGGGCGATCTGGTCTGTGGATAACTCGCCCTTTTTAACAAGCTCTTCCAAGAGGGAAGGCCATTCAGCTCGGAACTTGTCAGCACCTGTCAGAGAACCGTCACCACCGCAGATGATGAGAGCATCAATGCCGTTGAGAACCATGTTCTTGGCGGCTGTTAACCGGCCTGGACGCTCATAGAACGCCATACACCGAGCAGTACCAATGAGCGTACCACCCTCACCAAGCCAGCCTCGAACATCGTTCCATTGCATCTGTCGGATAAAGTCGCCGCCCTGTACCAAACCCTCATATCCCTCATAAACACAGAAGGAATCGCAGCCCATGTGAAGAGTCATGCGCACGACAGCTCGAACGGCAGCGTTCATACCAGGGGAGTCACCTCCCGAGGTCATGACGGCGATCTTCTTTTTGGGAGCCATGTTTGTGGATTCGGCAATGGCGGAGAGAACTTGAAGGCGTATCAATCGATTGAAAAGAAGAGTAGTTGATAAACTTTGGCAGAGTTTGTTTTAGGTTATTGCGTAGTCGTCCGAATAGTAGATCTGAAAACGACGGGAATATGTTTAGACACAGAAACACACACACTTAGGTGGGGGATAGATCTAGACTTACAGTAGAAATAGGAGAAGAGAATGGAAGAGAAGCACCGGCTTCAACGGATGATATTGTACAAATATCGTCTCACCAGATTTTTGTGAAGGGGGGAAATAAATTATTATGGCGCCAGCTTCACCTGGTCCAAGCAGTCGGTGACGCAGGTCGAGAACGAGGGGCAAGGAACCCAAGTGGAGGGTATGATGTGTGGTGAAGAATGAAGAATGAGAAAGAGCTCTTATCGCTTATCGGCCCGCGCGGGGTGGTCTTGGAATGGATACCTCACCCACGTTCCATACCTGGTAGTAGGTAGAACCAAGGTGAACTTAGCTGGCTGGGTACCTAATGATGTTACAATTCGTAAAACACTCACCTCACTTGAAGTTTTAGTCTCGGTGTTTTATACTTCTTTGCCCTGAGCCCCTCTTCTTCTTATCACTCGTCCTCACGCACAAGCGAAGTTTATTGGAATAATACCGCACCCAAAGTTTTGGTCCACGTTTCGTTCGCATTGGATGTGATGCCAATGGTGCATGCAGTACATGTACAGCCTGTGGGACGAGGTGCTTTGGTGAGACGTCATAAAGCCTCATTTTCTTGTTGAATTGCCCAGGCCAAGCCGGACCTGAGGAACTCATACATTACCTGTCTGGGTCATGAACGTTAAGCTCAAATTTTGCTTCTAGTACCAACATAGAAGATCCAGTTACACTACTTTATTCTGGCAGCTCATAAACAATTACCGGCGCAGCAAAAATTTGACGTGCTGATCACCTTGATTAGTCTACTTAGCGATCTGCCATGTTAGCTAAGGTAGCTACTGGCATGCAGCCGTTCGTGGGGCTCAAGGGAGAGCGACGGTACAGTAGCCAGATCTTGCGACGCAGGCCAGGGCAGGCGATTGTCAAGACAGGCTGAACTGCAAGATCGAACAACCGAAAGGCGATCGAGATGACATGGTTCAAACACGCCATTCATTTCACCAGCATGCCTCAACGCAACCCTCAATGTCGGTGGCCTCAAGAAGCAAGTCATTTTGAATAACAAGATATTCAACAGATTCAATGTCAAGGTCTAGGGCGAGAAGCATACGACTAGGGCGCCCGGGAAGCTGATAGTTTCCCTCCAGCAGCAATAGTTTCCAATAATATAGAAAAGCCAGCCCGGCGATGAAGTACCATGTAAAGCTCCAGGGCGACTGCCCGGTCGGTGCATTAAAAATTGACAAGTCATTGAGAAAACTTGATGGTCAACTTGCCAACCAAGATGGGCTGTGATGATCGCTGCGATGATTGCTGTAGAGGGTTATTACCAACGCCCTGGGCTTACAGCCTGGCGGCGCAGGCAAAGAAAATAAAGACCCAAAAAGGTGAAAACAGAGGTCCTTCAGGAGAGTCATGCGGCTGCGGAGAGTGTTTTATGCGCTGGCAAGCGTCACCTCACAGCATACAGGATGGGCATGGTTGGGCAGAGCGCGTCTGCTGACCTGGGGCGCCAAGCGCTGAGTCGCTAGGACCCTGAAGAAGCGCCCCCGAATATGACGACAGGGCCTCAACAGGGGCCTCAGCTCATCTCTGACAAGGCACTCTGCCAGCCTGTTGTCCAGGGCTGCTGTGATGCTGTCAAGCCAGCAGGCAGACAATCAGTGGCGCAGAGGACGGGATACAGGAGCATCAGCCCAGGTGACCTACCCCAGATATCGTCACTGAAGCCTCGGGATATTCATTTGAAATCCGCAAGCAGGATTCTCGTCTGATCTGCTCGGCATCCGTCCGTGTCTCCGTGATCACGCTTATCCCATGATATCTCAGGGCGCCTCAGCGCGGCAAGACGGGAGGCAACGTCTGCCTGACTGACTCCTGGACGACGACGACGACGACGGATGGTTACAGCTCGAAAACCTTTTGGAGTGACTCGACTCGACCTCGTCCCGTCGGGAAGTATTCCGGGGTCAGGCGCAGCGACAGCGACCGGTCATCAGTCGCTACCCGCCCGTGCCTGTGCTTGCACTGCTTATTGTCCTTGTCGTTTGTCGACAAATGAATTTCCAAACGAGATCACTCAGAGGTCTGTGGCCGCTTGCGGAGGCGAACTGCAGTGTAGTATGGTAGTGTAGTGTGCGGATGACATGGAGCGAAACCTGGGGCTCGTTTTGATCACGGGGTCACCTCTGTAAACCGTAAAGGCCATTCATTGGGAATGGGGTCAATGGGTCCCCACGAATCCTTTGGGGGTCTCCAGGGTGAGAATCACTATTAGCAAGAGTCTCATTTCCAATCACGGATCGTCAGTCAAATATCACATCAATTCGTCATGTCAATGGACGGCTGGATTGCAAGCGGACCAATTGACGCATTAACGCGGGCGTTATTGACGATGCCGGCTTGGGATTGGGATTGAGTCTCAATTCCAAAAACACCAAAACTGTTCATTCTCAGGGTCTTGTCCTCCGCAACAATCCTTAAGGGTCCCATCATGTGCCTTGAAACTGTTAAGCTAAAGGCATCTAACCGGCCCATTCATCCCTTGCCGAGTCTCGCCCTGAGGAGTATCAAGAACCTTCTGCGCGCGTCAAGACGGTGGTTATACCGGGCCAGAACAAGAACAAAGCAAGGCTGCGGTTGCCAACGTGACTCGTGATGGGGCCTCAGACCGGTCCCTGATGAATAGCGGCTACGGTGCTTCATCCGCGGCATGGCGAGGCAAACTTTCAGGGTCCGTCCTCAGTTCTGGACTCGGCTGCCCGATTCGGTCTCAGTTCATAACGGAGCCGTTCAAGGGAGATGGACGGTGCAGGTGACAGGCTCCCAACGTTCCAGAACCCAAATGGACAGGCAGATCTACTGTGACGTTCCTGGAGGCCGCTGCCACATTAGGAAGATGCATGGCCTCAAAGGAGGACCGAGAGATTGACCGTTTTCACACTCGCGAAACTGCGTTCGTCCGTGCTCGCTCAGTAACTGTCTCAGCTGGACGTCTATACCTGAAAGGGTAGCTCAGATATGCCCTGAAAGGGTTTAAAGTAATTTCTGTGCTTCTAAACCTTCTTGGGACTCTTGTGACCCGCTGCTTGAGCACAACAAATGCCTCTTTAGGTAAAGACCCGTGGAACTGGTCAGCAGGCGGTTTTTTGCCTCCCCCTCTCTGCCACCTCCACCCGCGTTCCCCCTGACAGAAGCCCTGTCCTTGTCTGCTGTATCGCCGAACAGGCCCTACTCCTCCATGACATTGGCAGGTCCTTTGATGAGGAGGAGTAGTCCGAGTAGAGAGAAGAGAGAGAGTCAAAGACAGAGAGAGATGAGCGACATCGCTGTGATTTGCTTTGCTTTGCTTTGCTGTGCTGTGCTATGCTGTGCCGCCACCTCACTCCCCCACCGTTTGCTACTGATCATTCTTTAATGATAGAGATTCTCACCCCTCTGGAATCACTTGGGCTCCTCTTCTCTAGACGAGACTGGAGCGATAGAGACGGAGACAGAGAGTCTATTGCCAGTGAAAATTCTCTTTGTACCGCGGGACTTGTCCTTGGCTCGTGCTCTGGTTTTTCGGGTGCCCGCTCATGCTCATTCTCAGGGTACGTACCGACAGCTGCAAGTTGAATGCCCGGGTGAGTGTGGGTGGCTCACACACCTCCCCTCCCACTTCACGCCCCCCCGGTCCGACA
>JAJJWN010000487.1:22896-41966 GCA_021655885.1 Fusarium abutilonis | reverse complement strand
CCCGTCAGCCCACCAAAAAAGTCCATCTCACTCCCCCCCCCCAAATTTCACAACCCGCAAAGAAAATCCCAGCGGATCATCTCTTGTTCAATTTTACACTGGCTCTGAATCACTCGCCCTTCTTCTCAAATACCAGGCATAGGGAGCATCAAGTTGGTGTCTTCTATGTCCAGGTAGGTACGTACTGCTCTTCTTTGTCTGCTGACCACTTCAGCGTCAACCCCGCCTTGCTTGTCAGATCAGATCTTCTTCATGCTCGCTGAAGCAAAGGAATCCCGTCCATACAAGCTGATGCTTTTCTTCTTATGGTGATTATCGCAAGGACGAGATCATTACAAGAGGTCGTCTCAAGGGATCGCTATATAGTATCGTTTCTAACACCTCACCTTCTTCTCTTTACCATAATCGCGTACCTTTATCATGGTCTTATCTTATGACCATCAACTCACCACCATCACCTCTCTTTTCATATCAGATACTCTGATTCACTCTATCTCACACATTTTCACTATTTCTTAGACCAGATATTTCACTTCTGGTCTCCATCAAGAAAAACACAATCAATACACAAAATCTCACTTCGTTTAGCGATACCTCGCACCAAGAAACCAACACACATGCCTCTTCGCGTCGACACGCTCAAAGACTGAGTTTACGTTCCCTGCACATTGACTGAATTTACTTTTTTCATCTTGTTGCAGAACACAAATCCCCTCACTGCTTTTCTTCACTTCCTTTTCTCGCCATGGTTGCCATTGCACCATAATTGTGCCGCACCTTTGCACTTCTTTTCTACCTCTACAGTATATGACAGTACAACATGTTGGCTACAACAACAACACTGCGACGACAAGGAACATCGACCAACACACGGATACACACTCGCCCAACATCTACAGCAGGATACCATTACGCCTTCTTTTACACATACACATATACACACACATCGTTTTGTATATGAAACGGCCCGAGTGGGAATCCAAGTCTTCTTTTCATTTTTTTTTCCCATTCATAAGCAGATGTCGGTTCCTCGGATGCCCGCTGCTATCTAATGTCGCCTTTGCGGATATTACCAAGCAATGATGTGTTATCATCTCTCCTCAACCTCTCGGGTATTTCCCTGAAACTGCCTCGCCATCAACGTCAACCCCCACCAAACTACCTCGATACTTTCTCTCAGAGGCCTCCATCAGAAAGTTGTTCCTCTAGCGCCACAACTGCTTGTGCACAATACCGATGTCCTATTTCCCCCAAAAAATATTGTTTGCCCAATGATTATCAGGGCGGCGCGGCTCTACCTCATCACGCTCGGTTCATGATTGCCTCGTTCCAGGTGGCATGCTCGGGTCGGATCTATGTTGAGCACACCACGCTACTGCTTTGAGCGAGCATGACACCTAGAGTAGCCATGTGGCTGGGTATAATAGTGGTTCATGATCTCTCCTCCTCGGCTCAGCAACCAAACCCTCAAAAATTCATACAACTCATACAATCCATCTGTCGATTCCACGTTACGTCTATTCCTCCTCTGAGTCCGACTCATCGCTGGACTCGGCGGTGGGGGTAGGTGCCTGCAGCACGGGCTGAGCATCTCCAGGCTCCTGGCCTGGCCTGTACAGGTCGCGAAGGCCACGAAGCTGCGCGATGCGCTCCTCTTGCTCACGTGCACTCATGGGTTTATTCTTCTTCGGCTTTGCCGCCGTCGACGACGCCTTGGATTGCTTGGGAGCCGCCGTTCGAGTTGTTTCTGGAGAAGATGCTCCCGCGTTAGCGTCCTTACCGAACCCAGGCAGCACCTTCTTGCACAGCTCCCAAAGCTTAAGAAGAGCCTCGTTGCTGAGCTGGTCGATGTCCAGCTCTAGCTCTCCATCAGTGTTCTCCTAAAGGCATGTCAGTGTTTGAACAAGCACGCTACAAACCAACATTCTACTCACATTCTGGCCAGTATCTCGCTTGATAATGTCAATGGCACGATCAAGCTGGACGCCTTCAAGATCATTGATGGCCGTGGCTATCGCATCTTTGTCTGCGGCTGTGAGCGTCTTCTTGGTGGCTGCCTTCTTGCTACCACCTGATTTCTTGGGGTTTGCAGCATTTCCAGAGGGCTTGCGCGGAGCAGAGCTACTCGGCTTGGGCTTGCTAGCCTTGCTAGCCTTCTTGGCAGGCTTTTCGTGCTTGGTGCGGTACTGGCTGAGGTTCTGTTTCGCCTTGAGAAGACTTTCTTGTACGACCTTGACAATGGTTTGTTGGATGTCAATCATGCTCTGGTTGGGAGAGTCGGCAGCAAAAAGGTCAGTGAGCTTCTCACTCTCCTCCCGCAGCTTGGCCTCCAATTCCCGCACTTCCTTGGAGGGATCGACACCAGTGGCAGCCGCACCTTCTTCGCCCTCAGCCTCCTCATCGTCATCCTCCTCATCGTCACTACCGTGGGAGGCAGCGGGGGCGTTTGCCTTGGCATGCTTTGCCAGCCAAGCGTCTTTTTCCTTCATCAGGTTGTTGTAATATCCCTCCAGTTGTGAAGCCACATAAGACACCGCGTTCCCTTGATCCACAGTGCCGTTAAAGGTATAACAGTTGGCGAAGATCAACCGGATATTCTTATCAAAGTCCTTGATGTTGGTAATTTCGCCATTCTTGAGCATACGGGACACCTTGCCAAGATCCATGGGCCTCTTGATGATGGAATAGTAATGGGGAATGTTGAGACCTTCAGCATCAACGGGATCCAGGAACCAGGAATTGAGGGCTTGATTCTTGGGGTGCATCATGTCATTGAGGACCTCTTCGGAGAACTGCAACTCGGGTTTGAGCTTCTTTCGCGAAGATTTGGCGGTATAGTCGATATCTTTGGACTTGGGAGCACGGACAGTCCGCTTGGGTCGATCACCCTCAGTCGCATTCGATGCGCGGCGTAGTTCGGCTGCTGCAGTGTTGGCTTCTTGAGACCCATACCGTGGCTTCGATGACACGCTCTCGGCGGCAGGACTAGTACCAGGTCCAACAGATGGCTTACGAACAACCGAATCGCCAAGAGAGCCGATGCGAGGCTCGCGGGGAGGCTTGGGCTTTGGGGCAGGCTTAGGCTTGACTGCCTCCTCCTGAGGGATGTGAATCACATCTTCCCAGATACCCCGGATGGCGTTGAACGCATGCTGCGTTACCTCGTGCAGGGTGCCGTTGAAATGACGCGTGTTGTTGTACATGAGGAGGAGATCAGACTGGAAATCACCAACGGTAACATAAACCCCATTGCCATCGCGCAAAGTTCGGTCAATCTCGGAAAGGTCTGTCGGCTTCTCGATTTTAGCGAGATAGCTCTCAGCAAGAGCAGGCCAAAGCTTGGCGACGGAATCCTTGAAGGGTGCGCCTGACTTGGTCTTCTTCACCCGTCCCAGCACCTTACGAAACTCGCGGCGCTGGTAAGTAGTGAGCGTCTGATTCTTGAAATCAGCATCATTCCATCGATCAAGACCGGAGAAACGCGAAGCTTCCTGCTCTGGAGCAGGCTCCCCAGGAGCCGGGCCAGACTTAGAGACAACGGCGGATGTATCACCGACGGGTTCTTCCAACTTGGACTCCGGCTCTTCAGATCTAGGTTCCGTCTTGGCTCGTTTGGGTGCAGGCTCATCCATCGCGTCATCCTCGCGTTCACGCGCTACCTTTGAGGTGACAGGAGTGTCAACAGCGGGCGCATCCTGCATAGATACTTCGGTGGAAGGTTTGGGGGCGGCGGAATCTGCATCGTTGGATTCAATAGCCAGTTGAGATAGACTGGCAGGTTGCAGGTCGGCATTAGAACTAGGAGGCGCGGTATCGTTGGATGACGTCGGTGCCTTGTCGTCTGTTCCGTTGACCTTTTCAGAGGTGTCAGATGGCTTCTCCGACATTTCGACATCTTTGGATGCGTTCTCAGAAGTCTCTTCAGTTGGTTGCTCCTGCGCGGGCTTTTCCTCCGGCTTAGAGTCTGTAGGGGCAGCATCTGCCATGTCGACATCCTCTGAGCCAACGTCTGGCTGAACCTCCGTGGGCTTCGAGTCTTGTGTCTCCTTCGCCTGATCATTGCCCTCAGGTTTCTTATCTCGGTTAGCGCCTTCATCCTCCTTTCCTGATACTTCTGTCGCAGGATTGCTTTCATCAACACCTTCTGCCATTTCGATGTCTTTGCTGACACTGTTCTCGACTTGATGATCGTCTGTCCTGCCGTTCCCATTTACCGGTGCAGATTCGACAGCATCGTTTGACTCTTGAGGTGTCGCGTGCCTGATAATAAAAATGTCAGCGAGTGCTGATAGAAAGAGCACGCACGTGTGCAATGTATCGTGACTTCTGAGTCGATGGGGTAGGCAGCAACGCGCGCGCGTCACCGGGTTTAGAGGCAACTTACCCGTTGAGTTCGGATTTTTGCTCCTTTTCTGCTGAAGAATCGCGCGACTTGGGATCGGGAGCAGGGGCATCGGGAGTTGGCGAAGCCATACTGGCCGATCGCGATAAAAGCGCGTCAATATATGGCTAATTTAGTTGGCCCGTCGCGACATGAAATAGCGATGCAAAGGTGACAGAGTCGGTCAATAAGAGCGAATTGAGTTTTTGATGCGACGTGATGATGTTGATGCGCGATGGAAAATGGCTGGTGTGGGGACCTTGGAATGGAGTCGCGTCGCGCAAAGTGCGAACCGAGAGAAAAAGGCGGGGAGTCGCGAAGTTGAATGCGCCAGTTGTCTTGGTTGATTTTTGGCAGCCTAAAGACAAAAGGTAGGCAGGCAGGAGGCAGCTAGAAGAAGGTACCAGGCTGTTGTCGTAACCCGAGCCGCAAAGAGCGAGGTAAGGTAGGTGAAGGTGGGAAAAGAGGAGTCAGGTTGGAGTAATGACGCTGACAATAGGAATCGTATATCGCGATGCCGAGAAGAGAGTTTGTGACAATTCAAGGGGATGAAAAGAAAGAAGCAAAGAAGAAAAAAGAACAACAAATAATCAAAATAAAAAAAAGAGTTACTGCGATGCAAGAAGAGAAGACTGAATATCCCGTGATCGCAATAAACTTATTATTGATTATGGGCAGCAAGTGTAGATAGTTGAAGTCACTTTTTGGTGATCGCCGGCTTCGAGAACAACAAGAACTGGAAGGAGCTTTTATCGTGATGGGGCGCCAGTGCTTTTTGTGCTTTGCCGTAAAAGGTGCAATGTGGTCGCCAAGAGCACAAGCTTTTTGACTGGCCAGAATTTGAGCAGAAGCAGTTTTTTTTTTTCTTGCAGCAGCTGCAGGCCGGGAACCGGAAGATGGAGGGGGGTAAAGCAGCCGGGGTGTTGGGTTTAAAGGGATTGGGGAGCCTCTGAGGGAAAAGCGCGTGCACGTCAGTGAAATTTGGCCGGTCGGAGGCGCGGTGGTATTTATTGAGAGAAGAAGGCAAACTCCGTACGGTGAGCTGTCGACTTGTCGTTACCGGGGCGAGGATAAACTGAGCCAAGAAAAAATTCAGTTGGCCGGGTTATGGAAGAAAAGGAGGAGAGCGCACGGACCAAGTTAGGACACATTGTGTTGGTGGGTGGCTGGGTTGATTGTGGCTTCTCCAACTTGGCATGGAAATTAAAATGCGTGGTTGGAGAATGTTAAAGAGAGTATAATTGAGAGAAGATGGCATTCATAAAAAGAAATTGACTTTAGAAACCTTGCATACATATACATATAGTTGAGAAAGATATATAGAGTTAGTTGAGCTGTACATATTGTGTAAAATACTAGGTACGGATACAAAGTGTGGCTGATGAGATGAGACTTGACTCTGCTTGGGAAGGTGCTGAGGACACGGGGATTGGAAACGGTCCCGGCATGTCTCCGTTTCCCGAGTTCTTCGTCTTACAAGATGATCCGGTTAAACCAGCAGTTTTAACGTTGATGGAAGTATTGACGTCTTTTTTCAAAAGGATTAAAGGGAATTCAAAGTCCTGCATGAACCATAATTGAGAATAATAATAAAAAACATAGCGGATGAGTAAGAACCCTGTGATTATTCCGACAACATGCCTTGATACCTACCTCAACTTGCGACAATTTCTCTTACACTTTCACGCGACGCGTCTCAAGTCCTGTGTGACGACAAGGTCAGAATGCAACAAGACATTATAGTTACTTAGAGATTTCTATCGTTATAGCGATGCACCCTAATTGAACACGCTACGGGTCCACTTTCGAGGGAAGGGGATGGAAATGGACTGTGACCATGCACTCCCGTTGCAAACAATGAATGCCGGGCAAGCGCATCGGGTTTCTAGCTTGTCATACCCAAGATCTGTGTCTCTAGGTAACTGCAGTTTATTTATCTGAAGATCTGTTTGTTTCTGCTGTATCATAGCATCTCCTTAACGGCTACGGACTACATATTGATCCTTTCAAAAGAGCGGCCAATTGCAGCTTGTCATGAGTCCACTCTTTGTACGTCTCTTCCAATTAAACTCCATCTCATTTAGAAAAGCCAATGACTGTTAATGAACAGCTCTTTCAAAAGCCGCAGCAAGTGTTTGGCCAATCATTTACTACAACAGCCACGGTTGACTGCTTTCCAAAGGATGGCTGCTTTGTTTGTGCCACACCTGACTCATCCTTTGTGGCACACCCGCTTATCTCCATGTGACTGTTGACAAAAAAGTCTTATCGTGCTGTTGTGGGGAAAATCACTGTTCGCCAAGCCTCAAGGGCCAGAAAAAAAGTTCATTCACTTGAGATGAGAGACGGCTTCGTCAATTTTTTCCAAGATAACGTCCAAGATATTCACTTTTACCAATTACACGAGAAGCTATCATACAATAGGGTCTGTAGTCAAATTTTTGACCTGCTCTACAAACTCACCCGTCTTTGATTTCTATCATTGACCATCGCACGCGACTGGCATACATCTCTGCGACGCTTCAACCTTCACACCAACCACCATGTCAACAAAACGCAAAGCCCCGGTCAAGCTGGCCGCTCCCGTCTCTCGAACCAGCGCTAGAATTCCCAACAGAGCCACCATTGACGAGTCAAAGGCTTCCATCTCCGGCCCCGACGCCCTCCAGCCTTCCCAGGTCGAGACCATTGAGATCTCGTCCGACGCCGACAGCGACGAAGACCTTTCCGATGCTGAGAGCCCAGAGGAGCAGCAGCCCGCCAAGGAAACAGCTGTTGCGCAGCCCAAAGCTTCTAAATCAAAGATCAATGGCCAGTCCAATGACGACGATTCCGACGCAGAGCCTACATCGCCCTCGTTTGGCGAGCTACTCCGCGCAGAGAACGACATCATCGACGTTCCCTCTGCTTTGAACAACGCCGTCTCTCAGCCTACGCAAAACGCCATTGCGCCCCCGACGCATCAGTCTCTTACCACCGTACTTTCGCAGGCCCTCCGCACCGACGACACAGACCTCTTCGAGTCGTGTCTGCACACCACCGATCTCCCCACCATCCGCAACACCATCGAGCGCCTCGACAGCGCCCTCGCCGGCGTTCTCCTTACCAAGCTCGCCGCCCGCCTGTACCGCCGTCCTGGTCGCGCTGGAAATCTCATGACCTGGGTCCAGTGGACGCTCGTCGCTCACGGCGGCGCTCTGGCATCGCAGCCCAAGGTTATCCACAACCTTAGCGGCCTGCAAAAGGTTCTTGCCGAGCGCGCAAAGGGCCTGTCTAGTCTTCTCGCTCTCAAGGGCAAGCTCGACATGCTTGAGGGTCAGATGGATCTCCGTCGCAAAATGTCCCGCGGCGCTGGTCTGCACACGGGCGATAACTCGGACTCGGAGTCTGACGAAGACGAGGACGTCATCTGGGTCGAGGGCGAAGACGACGCTGCGCGCACACCTGGCCGACGGCGCGGTCTTGACACCGACTTTGACGACTCTGACGATGACGCAGACGTTCCTATCACCAACGGCTTCGTCGGCGACTCTGATGACGAGGAGGATGTCTCAGTTGGCGAGGAAGATGACAGCGACGCGGAGGAGTCTCTTGATGAGGATGAGGTCAACCACGACGACGTGGACGAGTCTATGGGTGAGGATGAAGAGAGTGATGTTGAAGCCGCGGCTGCACCGCCGTCTAAACTTCAGAAGACGGCTGCTAGCTTTGGCAAGCGGAGGTAAAGGGATACAAAAAGCAAGTGAAGAGGGAGGGGAAAACGGCTTGTTATCATCCTGGCGTTGGTCATGTAGACTTTTGGGTTGTTTTAATTTTTTTGTATCTATGGTTGGCAATTCGACGAGATACCTCCCCATACTCGACGACTCAATCACTATGCTTATAATCTCACTTGTAGTCCGGTCATGTCATCATCATGTTGTCTAAAAACTACATGTCAGGATTTTTTTTTTTTTTTTAAAAAAAAAAAAAATTACAGATTAAAAAAGAGTAAAATTATCCTGTACAGAAAGCAAAGTTTAGCTGTATCCATCCAGCAGCTTAAGTATCCAGCGCCATGCCATGCTAGCTGCCATGCCTAGGAAAAAAATGAAGCGCCTTATACCACCACCGTTTGTGACTTCTATCCGAGACACCCAACACCAATGTCGATATTTATGCGCTTTAGAAGATTTACTCCTTGTGTGTTTCTTCTTGTTCTTGAGCGTAATACAATGGATGTGCGATTGAATGAGTTGTATTACTTGGCAACTCGCCCAATCGCACATCCTGTGATATAGTCAGGATCTCTATTGACCTCCTCATGGGAGGACACCCTGACGCCACTGCTCGATTCTGTTGGTTGAACCACCTTGTCCAGGCATTTGCATGCCAGGCTGCAACATACCTCCGCCATAGACGCTCATGGCGCCGGCGCCGTAAGGACTCATGGTGTTCATGCCGTTGTACCCACCCATGTTATTCATCGGACCTTGTTGCATCGGGGCTCCGTAGGTGCTGAACACGGCGCTCTTTCGGTGATTGAGAGCTGGCTGGTTAAACACCTGTGTGTGGAGAGCAGGAGAGGACATGGCGGCTTGGGAATTCTGACCACCAAGACCGTTGTTGAAGGTACCTCCGCGATAACCACCAGACTGAGCATTGCTCGGCCCACCAAAGGTTTGAGGCATCTGACTTCGATAGGCCGCCATCTTGGCATCGCGTTCTCTCGCCAGCCTCCTCTCGTGTTCCGCACGAGCACGATCCTCCTGAGCACGACTGACTTCTCTCTTAGGATGCGCAGAAAGCACATCTGACATGTTATGCATTCGCCCACCGATTCCGGGTATTGGCCCTTCTGGGTCGTCGGCACTTGCGTTTAACTGGTTGAAACTCATCTCCCGTTCACGAGCTTCTCGTTCAGCCTGCAAACGTCGACGACGCTGGCCCAGGGTTTCTTCTTCGCCCGCCTTGGGCTTCGCAGCTTCCTCCTCCTTCTTCTTCTTCTCTTCAGGGTCCTCAAATTGATTGAGTAACTCCACGGAAAAGGCGCCGCTGACAGGTCGAGCTTTAGGTAGTAGGTTTTCTGCTTCATCCTTGGCGGCTAGACGCCGTTTCCTATCGGCAAGGGTCTCCCCTTCCAAGTCATCATCCGGTTCAGTAGATGGGTTCTGCCCTGACAGTTGTGCGACAGATTGGTGTGCAGAATGAGGTGTTTGCGGAAGATGGCTAGCACTGAGGTTATTTATGCTCGGCTTGTTAGTGATAACAAGGGATCGCGGATCCTGGCCCTGCAAACGTGCTCTGCGGTGGCTTAGAGGCTCGTTCTCTTCTATCTCACGACGCTCCATCAAGCCTATGGGACGTTGAAGATCCATCATGTTGTTTGCACCCTGGTTTCTTGCTGCGATAACAGCTAAGGGCACATCCTCGTCGTCAGAATCCTCGTCGATAGGGCGTGCCTCGCCATCTTCCCAAGCCAGGTTGATGCGCTTGTTGTTTCTTGTCTTTCGCTGTGTCTCAGCAACAGCGTCCATCTCCAGCAATGTCGCATGCATGCCGCCAGGGAACGTTCGTTGAGTGCGCTGCTTCTGTTGCTGTTTACGCAACTGCAGCTCCGCCAACAATGTCGTCGGGGGACCTTGGTAAGCATCTTCATCAGATAAGTCTTCCGCGTCTTCTTTAGCTGCCCTTTGGTCGTCGTCACTATCGCCATCGCTACGGTCATCGACACTGCGAGTCAGGCCTTCATTCTCAGTCGCGTTGGTATCAGCATTGACAGGTCCTAGTCCAGATTCTGACTGCGTTGCTTTGTGATTATCATCATCGCTACCATGGCTATGGCGTTTGCCAAGCCACATAAATGAGGAGCGTTTTCTGCCATGTTTCTTGTCGGTTTCCGGTTGAAGGACAGTGGACGGAGCGACTGAAGCACGCTTCTTTTCTTTGCCGTACACTTCCTTTCCAAGTTTGCCAGCGCGTTCATGGTCTGTAAATGCACTGACTGGGGCGTTTGCAGATGCATCGAGGATGCTCTCGAGGGTGGCCATCGCTGACCCATCCTTGACCTCGATGTCTGGCTGCGTTGTAGATGGCAGATCGAAGAAAGCACTTGCCCTCAACTGAGGTGGTAGATTGGACATCCTGGACTTTCGTTTATCAAGATCATTCCCAGACAATCGCTGGGGTCGCCTCAACGTCTCAACCGACGCATTGGGGTTGGCTTCATGTGGTACCGCAGGGTCGCCATCACGGTCCGAGTGTATAGATCGAGCTTTATTGGGTTCTTGACCAAAGCCTCCAAGCCCGTCGGAAGACAATGCAGCAAATGACTCTCGGTGGCCAGCAAGAGGATCAGGCAGCCAAGAGTCTCTGGTTGTATCCCGCTCTGGAGCTTTGTCATCTACATCTAGCATTCGGGATTGCCTGTTACCCTCCAGCATGGCACTCATCACTTGGGAACGTCGCTTGTTTCTTTCGCTAGCCTTGGGCTTGTTGGACAACTTTGGAGGCAGGTTAATCATGGCAGGCACACGAGCCGGGTAATAGAGCATCTGCTGGCCAGACTCAGGATCCATGTAGGATTGCGGCCGAGCTGCGGCCGCAGGAGGCATCTGTCGCTGGGGAGGTCGAGATTGGGGCCCAAGATCATCAGGAAGAGCATAGGGGTCGTCCTGCCCAGGCACCCAATGAACACCGTCAAAATCACCAAATGCATCCTGGCATTGTTGGAATGTTGTATCTGAATGTGAACTTCCAGGTCGTTTAGGATCTCGAGATTCTTGATCGGCAAGGAGGCTAGTGTCTGCGTTGGCGTGTGGTTGCTCATTCTTGGATTGGAGAAAATCATCATTTCCCATCATATTTTGAAAAACGTCAGTGGGAGGTATGTTGGCATCACGGAGTTCGTCTGGCAACAGAGAATCACTCTCCGGATTCTTAGGAGGAGTCTTATCGGCCATGTCGAGAACCTTTTGTGTCAATGCGATAGGTTCGGATTCTGAAATCTCAGCGAGCGAAACCTTTGTAGAGCGAACACTTCTAACGGATGCTTTGCCCGGGCCGTGTCGTGATAAGACCGAGTCAAGATCAAAGTCTGGTCGGCCAGCCGAATTCTTGGACCCCGATCTACGGCGTCCAGTAAAGGAGTGAGTTGGAGAAAGGACGTATCCACCAGGGGAATAACCACCGTGACGTGCGGCGTTATTTGTTGAAACGATAGAGGAAGCGATAGAAGGATGGCGTCTCAGTTGCTCGGTAACTGAGCCGGGGTTGCTAGTATAATCGTCAAATGAGCCCGAGGCCTTGAGACTCGCAGCAAGTATGGAGGAGCGTCTGCTGTCGGATCGCTTTAATTCAGTATGTAAATCTCGAATCGCATCGTCGATGGAACTGGTCATAGACAGTCGTTCGGCAGTCGCTTCGAGTTGTGCGATGTTACCAACGTAGGCGCCAGCTCGTGCTGGT
Organism: Fusarium abutilonis; assembly: GCA_021655885.1. NCBI lineage: Eukaryota > Fungi > Ascomycota > Sordariomycetes > Hypocreales > Nectriaceae > Fusarium > Fusarium abutilonis. Next base: position 30,139 of record JAJJWN010000487.1, on the reverse strand, counting down.
GAGGTAATGTTGGGAGTTGGATGCCTGATGTTGAGGGATGGTGAATCGGGCGCTGTGCGTACGATGAGGCTTGGGCGAGGCTTGGCAAAGTTTGTGTCGAGTTGGACGGTGCCAACCCGGAGAGTAGAAAGGGGCGGTTGGTTTGAAGGGGTAGAGCCGTTGTCGTGGACGTCGTGAAAGGAATGGCCGTTGCGGTGGCCTTGATACCCAGGGGGAAGACCGGGAGAATTGTTGCTAATGGAGGCCGTGCTGGTCATGGCCCGTGTGGCGCCTTGAGTGACACTACAGTGGCTACTCGTCTGTGCGGGTGCTGTGGCTATCCCTGGTGCAGGGAGCGTTTTCGCCGACAGCGACCCTATGGACGCTGGAGCAGTCTCGTATTGCCGATTTTTGGTTGAACTATCAATTCGGTAGTCGTGCTGATCGGAATGGGGACCCCTGAGGTCAAGAGCGGGCTCGGCGACGTTGGATGGGGCGCTGCTATTTTGGGCCGACAAGCCTGTCGTATTGTGCGGTGCTGGCGAAATGACTTGTAATGACCGCGCAGACTCCTTTTCGCTATTGTAATTTGAAGACTTCTGATATGATTGTCGATTTCGAGTTTGTTGTAGATTCGAATCTGGATCAATAGCACAAAATGCATTATCATCAGCGGCACGTGTCTGTTCGGGGTCGCCGTCATCTGCAGAATCAGTCCCTGTACATCCAAGCTGGAGATCTGCGCCGTGTTGGTTTTGGCTTCTAGAGTCTGGATGTCTGGCGGGGTTGTCTGCAGTATTCGCTGGTGATTGGTTGGGTCTTTCCACGCCAGCACTAACAATGCCCGACTCAAGATGGGTTTTGTCAGTATCGAGGAAACATGAGTCGGTCATCATGCTCAATGGTGTCGAGGTTTGGTCGGCCAGCGACTGAAACGAGACCAGCTCGGGACTTGTTGTGAGAGGAGTTGAGAGGGGAGAAGAAAGGACGACAGGTTCAAGCCGCGTATCATGGTGTTCTTGGCCGCGGTCGTTCGTTGAATCCTGCTTTGAAGTGGTCATGATGACCGATTGCTGAGTGCGCAAGTAGTTAGGGTCTGCGCCGGCCGAACAAAGTAGGGAAGACGTTATCTTTGTGTCGATTCTTTATCTCCCAAGGATTCGGTCGGCATCCGGGAAGTCCCTGGACCAGACAAAGAAATAGAAGATGCGCCAACGATGCTATCGTAGATCATGGGTTAACGCCCCATGATATACTGGCTGAAGTCGGTGTGTGCTTTGATAATAGCTGGCTGCAGGCGTCGCAGTTTTGGTAGTAGCTTGTTGATAGCGGGAAATCAGCGTCAAGGGTTAACAAGTTGGCGTAGGAGCGACGGGAACAAGGCGGGAAGAATGTCGCAGGTCAACGGTAGACGTCGGTAGAAATAAGAGAAATAAGATTGGGCTGGAATGACTGAAAATTCAAGACCAGCGCAACACAGACTGGCACTGACCAAAAGTCAATTGTATCCGAGAAAGATGCCACAGGCCAGGCCAACCAAGGTTAAGGTATCTATCTGTATCCCGGTGTTTCGCTTCTGGGGCGCGTCGCATGGAGAGACAGGATGATCCAGGTACTAAAGCCAGGTACGCGCGGAAGGGCCCGCAAGACAAGCAAAAAGCCAGATATGAGATTGGATGAGATGAGATGTGATGCGCGAGAAACGTGGCGATCAGAGAATCAACGACGTCTGCTCGTACCTGACGGCGCGCATTTGCAGGCGCAGTGCGACAGAGGTTGGAAGCTTATCGAGACGGGAATTATAGACTTGAGGCGCACAGCGATGTACACTCGGGTCGGACAAGAGCAAAAGATGAAATGAAGGGTCGATCCAAGTCGTACAAGAAGAGGTTGATATTGATAAAGAGATTGATGAGAGTAAAGTTGGGGGAGAGAAGTTGAAGCCCGTTTGTTGAATTGAATGAGTGGGACAGGCCAAAACTTCAACTTGATAAGAATTGAGATTGGTTTTGGATGTACCGAAGGTAATTCAAGGTACTTTGAGTCGCACAACGTAAAGATACCTACAGCCATTGGTTGACGAGGGGAAAGTAAATAAATTAAACCGAAAAGGTTAAGGATTGCGGCGTTGCATAAGAGCTTGCTTGCTTCTGCAGCATATTACAGTACCTTAGGTACAGTACATTTGGGTTTCTATTCAAACTCTCCCATGAAATAAGCCTACCTTCAACCTTAACTATTAAGTGATAGCCCGGTGCGCCACTGCATGTTTAGATCTGAGATAAAGCCCAGCCCAGCTGAGAAAACATTGGATTTGAGGCATTCACCTCGTATGTGCATACGTAAATATACAAACGATATACAAACGTTGATTCCGTAGGGCAGAGAAGGGAAGACACCAGAGTCAAGGATCGCGATGCGACATGGGTCTTGTCTGTCTGTCTCTTTTTTTTTTCTTGTCATTTTTTTCATTTCCTTGGATCGTAAACTACCTAGAAACACTCGTCTCCACTCATTTGATCCTTTTCTGCAGTTACCCAATTATCTATCATTAAAAAAGAAACGAAGAAGAGACGGATTTTTCTCGATGTGTTTTACTTTGTTTCGGATCTGCGCCTGCGTTCCTCTCGTCATTCTCACGTTCCCCGGATTTTGATACCCTCCATCAACGACAACAAAACATCAACAATATACCTCTTCTGAACATAGCTTGAAAAGTGCCGTTAGACTCTGGTCGAATCCCACTCAAGAATTGATACCCACCATCTCGTCATGCCTTTTTTGCCCTGCCCTGCCCTGCTTTTCCCCCGGAAGCGGCAGAAGATTCAAGCCAAGTTTCCAGACCCTGTTCCTCATGGCTTTCGCGGTTTGTCATAGGTTCAGTACCACTTTAGCTCTCCCTCGGATCCTCTTTCAGCTCCGCTCTCTTTGGAGGCTTACAGCTACTTGATGCTTTGACAAAGTACGGTGTACACGATAATACCTTTAAAGTGAGCGCAGAATGATGACGCTCAAGATTCAGATCTGCCGCTTCTTGTCTCTGATCACCGGGCAATCGTGAAGATTGATGCAATGGTGAGCCATGTCTTGGCTCTACTCTACTCTACTCTTTCTGAGCTGCCTCTTTACAATCTCCATCTTAATCAAAAACGACAAAAGGTTAAACGGTCAGATCAAAAACGACAGAGTCATCGTGGTCTCAGCAGAAAAACGGCTTTCGTTAATTGCAACGGTCAAGCCTCAACGAAAAACCTCTCACCAGCGTTCCCTCAACCGTCTTGATATTGTAGTTGCACAGTTACAATGTGGCGTCCTCTCTACCCTGGCTCACAACCACGTTTTTAATCCTTGTCAGTCAAAAAAGTGAGCAATCGGGGGAAACGAAGTTGCGGGAAACTTTCCCCTACATCATTTCATGCAGGGGCATGCGGGCCTTTTCGTCACAGCTTGAATGTGGCAGAAACTGAAGCAACACGATCCAGTCATGCAGATATGCCGTGTGCTTCTGGATGGTAAAGTGACATTGCCATGGTAGTAACCGGCTTGTTAACCATGGTCCCGGTTGCCGCGTTGTGTTTCTATTGACTTCAAGCAATGGCGGCCGCTTTGACTCTGTTTTACAGATACCAAAGTCAAACATCGCCAGTTTATGTAACGACCTTGTTTACTTGCTACAGGCGGCATTATACCCCTGACATCGAACGAACGTTCTGACTTGTCAACTTACAGAATCCTCCTTGTTGCATGAAATCAGAGTCACTGCGTGTCATAACTGCCGATATGGGCTTATTGTAATCAAACATTACATCTTTATTCAACGCTTTTCCTATGCACGGTCATGATTATCATCGAAATATTAATCCCTAGTCCTTTTACGCTGCAAGTGCCGAGAAATGTTTCAAGCCGGGCTCTTCGGCTCCGGCGGTTGTGGCTGTTCTTCTCGCTCTATTTCCGACTCTCCCATGGACCGTGGGCTCTTAGCAGACCCAATTTTGAGGAATAAACAACAAGGGAACCACTGCCACACCAAACGCCAACCTGAAAGCCACCTTGTAGCTCATTTGAAGTCCTAGGTCTGCCGTCTCGGCGACTGCAATGTCTGTGATACCGAAGAAGCTGAGTCCCAGGAAGAGAATGCTGTTGTAGCGTAAAGCCTCCAACGCTGCCAATAACGAGGCCACCAACATACATTGGGATATACCAGATAGCTGTAGTAAGTGGCGATTTGCGAAGCACCAACTCCATATAGAAGCTTGAAAGCAAAGAAAGAGGCCAAAGGCACCGAAAGACATGAAGAGTGCTGCTAACAAACGCTTCATATCCTTTAGCACAAAGAGGTCGGCCGGCAAGAGAGGAACTCGAGCCTTGTGTATCTCAACATACCACGCGCCAACTAGGAACATGATGCCGAGGATCAATGCCACGATGATATACGGCGTAACCCAGCCATTCGGAGCGTGTGAACTGTCCGCCAGAGTATACAGCAAGAAGAAGCCGCATTACAATAGTTCCGACTCCCCACCGGTCCATAGGGATATTGACAAAGCATCATGCAGTTGCTAAAGCCCGTGACCAGAGCCCAGGGCAAGAACCACAGTAGTCCATCGTTGAAAATGAGATACCCGCCATACATATCACCTAGCCGGCCCATGGGGAGCAGCATAGCTCCTATAATGAAGGAGAAGACGCTTGACGGCCATGTTTGGGATGTAGCTGGAACATTGAGCTTCTGGGCTAATGGGCGAATGGTGGTAGAATGACGTGAAGACCGAAGGCAAAGAATTCCTGGTCTCGTCAGAGTCTGCTTCTCAACGGTCTCAGGAAAATGACTTACTGCTAGTAGCATAGAGCAAAAGACGGAGAATCCGAAGCCTAATTCTGCCTATATTGACTTGAAGACTTCTGGTCGTTGACGACCAAGCTTCTCAACATCGGCCGATGAGTCCTACTTCTGTGCCAACCATTTTCTTCGTGGTCGGGCCGTATCACGTTTTTCTTTTTTCTTTTTATAGAAATCGAACATGCTGAGGCAATATAGATTCAATGCCTTGCTATTGACGATAAAAAAAATCCACACCAAAGTAGGAGAGCAGCCAATCTGGGGCTACATCTTGCTTTGTAGCCTTCACATTCACTGCGTAGTAGAACTTCTCTTTGCCCACGAAATGACGCCCGAGGCGATACGTTCTTTAGCAATATGAGGTCCTGGTCATGGAATTGAGGCTTGAGATAACGACCTGGCTGAGAGCCCGATGCTAATGTGATGACTGGTGGGATTACTTGTAATATGGGATTTGTTAATGTTGTTGATAAGAGGGAAGTGGATTACTCAAGCTTAGATACACCTTGGCGAGGGAAGAGTGATTATTATCGCAACCCTACGACTGTCAAATCTGCTGTACTTATTCTCCATGCAATTTATGCATGTCATGAATTTAGCTTGACTACCAAGGAATCTTGGCTCTTTTTGTTTATTTTTATTGGCTTGCTTTGAGTCCTCTTAGCAATTCTTGTTTATGTTTTGCTCCACTGAGTTGGAGATGGATATCCTGTGCGACAGCCCTGTGATGGTCCGGAGCCAGTTGTCAGCGGGGCTCGTGCAGAAGATGGGATCTACATGTGGTCTGAGTGGGATATTTCGACATACAAGACGTTGCGTTAACTCAGGTCTCTGGGTGAGTTACTGTTCGAAGAAGGTTACCAGCAAAGACCATTTGCCAGTTGGGATTGGAATTGTCAGAGACGGATAGATTGACCGTTTCTGACAAACCTTTGTCTGTCTGTAAACTGAACGAAAAGCAATGTTGAGGTTTAAAAGCCAAGTAATATCGTAATGCTGGCTGGCACGAATTGTTCTTCAAGCTCTAAGGGAACACGCTCACTTGATTCGAGGAGTCACTATCATGCGTTAGCGTCAATTATATTGGAGATTTTACATTTCATTCATTGTGCAACTCAAACATCAAATACTATGCCGCTATCGAAAAGCCTAGCTAAGTAGCTTGTAGTCTTTCGTACAGTACCCATTTGTGTACAGGCAGAAGAGCTGCCTGTGGCGGCATAGGGTAATAGAATGTATCATCAGGCAATAGAAAAAAGCAGCCAAGTGCTCTCATTAGTACCCTCTTCTGGAGCAATAATAACATGATCAGGGAAATTGATGATGTAGCTTGTCATGCTCTCTTGTTCCTGATAGTCACAATGATGTGTAATTAATACAGTTATCCGCTACACCACACAGCTGCCGGCCAATGGTTAGGAACAAAGCGTTCAGTTCTACCTAACCATGCCTACATATCGACTGCATCTGTGCTTTATACCGAAAGAACAGACTGGACCTATCATTGGCGTCAGGGTAGTGGCTTTCTTGTGTAGCAGCGCTGGTTAATATTCTTCGAACACCAGGATTTCTCAAGAAGTTTCTGTAAAGATTCCCTGTAAACCATCATTCAGCAGAGTAGCGTTAAATACTTAGGTAACTCAAGCCTTAAGATAAAGAGCCTCATCAATTGGCGCTGACCTCGTTCTTGCGAGAATCACATGCGAACTACTACGGCTGAAGTCAAGCGTTGCCACCCCATATACATCGAATAGAAGAAAGGTTAGGCAGTGATTCCGATTTCTTTATCTTCATGTTGGAAACAAGTCCCCGTTATCGTGGCATCAAAAGCTGCAGCTCTAAGCTTCGACTGACGTTTCACAACGACTCGTCCCGATTAACAACCACGCAAGTACAGCGACATTGCTGCAATAAGGTTACAAGCTTGACGTAGTGATAGGACCCTGCGGCAGCGATCACAACACAATCCTCGCTATGCACGGGCAGCGAGTCGCGCGTAGAACCTGACAATGTAGATCTCGACGCACGAGTCGGGGAGAACAAGCAACTAACGTCGTGAGCGCCGAACTTGCACGACTATGATCTGCGCTCGAGGATCAGCAGTTTCGAAAGTGACGGTTGGCTGGATAGTAGCTGTGCATTCCAGAAGGCATTGATAGTTTCGTTTGTGCACTAAGGCTTATAAAACGGAGAGATGATAGGTAGGATAAGAAGAAGTAAAGTTCAAGCGGACGGGATGTGCGCCTGGAGCACATGGCGAGTGGAGTTGACACTCCAAGATGTTGGGGTAAATAAATAATCACTGTTAGGTACAGCAAGATAATGCTTCAAGGAAATATTCTGGGGAGCTCATTCTGGCCGAGTTCGGAGGTGCAAAGTGAGACAGTGGGATGCATCTGGGGTAAGTTAGAGAAGGGGGAAATG
>JAJJWN010000487.1:0-22863 GCA_021655885.1 Fusarium abutilonis | reverse complement strand
TTTCCCCCTTCTCTAACTTAGCACGATTTCCGAAGTGACACACACAGTTCGTTGCTATGGTTCGATTCAGCTGAGGAGGGACGTTGAGCTAAGACGGCAGTCTTTGAACGGTTGCAACCTTGGAAGCAAAACAATAAAGCATCAAGGTTTCAGTTCGTAGAGCGGTGTGCACCACAAGTCAAAGACCCATGTAAGTCCATCAAGATCGTGCTGGGAAACAAGACGGGTTAACCGTGCCTTGGCATTTAGAAACTTAGTTCTACCGAGCTGGCAAAAGAAAGGCTTACATGGGATACAAAACACGTGAAGACTCGTTGTTGATAGTAGAGACAAGAAATAAGTTCGAAACGATACGAGGCCATCACCTGAGGACGAGGGGCAAGGGATAAGATATACTGCATTGATTCGACAGAGCCATATGCGGCCGGTAAAAAGGTTGGTTCAACAGCATCAGGAGAGGATGGGCTCAGGAAAAAAACCCGGTGTGCTGGGGCATATCTTGGCTCTATCGTGATGGAAAAGGCGGATATTTGTTAGTGCCTTGAAGAAGAGGGCCTCGTGCTCGTCTAAGTCGCGGGAACAGTTCCGGGGAAGAGGGTTGAGTCTGGGTAGAACAATAGCAGGCGGATGCGGTGAGTGCGGGGGATCAACCAGGTTATGTAGACCACCTACAGCTGAGTGCAACGGTTTGTTGCTGAAGGTTGTGCTCGGATAGATGTTGTCTCCCAAGTTGTCGCTTTCGGAAGCCGTTGGAGTGTCAAAGATATCATACTGCACTATGATATGTTACGCTATGATATCGTATTGAGTTGAAGGGATGAGAACTGGCAAGATGAGTGGCTGTTTTCAATGTGACGGCATGAGACGTGTGTGTGTAAGTAGGTGTGCATGATTAAGAGACGAATGTCGCGTGGGGGGTCAATCTTGATACTATTGAACCTTGCATTGAGTTTCTCACGATAGCTTCATTGAGCTGATGCAGGGATAATTACAATTTGCACTCTACAATCTCAGAAATGTCTCCCTTTTACCAGGAAACGGCTCAAATTGAATTCCAGTTCCCCTCAACGAAATGAGCGGCGTGGCTTTTTTCTGTGTAACACACCACTCAACAGTGGTTGCACACAAACATGCTGCTGCACTGCAACCAACATCAGATCTCACAGCGGGAAAAAAGGAGCCAGCAGCAAAGAAGAGGGACCTTTGAGGTTCTAAGAGTGGGTGTGAAGTATTGCGACGCCCTGAAGAGAAAGATAACGGACGTGATGATGGAGGGTTGCCGCCAAATGCCATGCCAGAAAAGTCATGAGAATTCTTCTGGCGATGATGGTTTATTTTTGGATAACTTCATTGGTGTCGCTGTTTATTCGCCACGGTAGATACTAGTTCCAACTACCACTATTTCAGTCGTTTCTGCATATATAGTACAACTCGTTTCGAGTAGCTTGTGCTGATTAACTAACTATCTGAGATTCATGGTTTCAGCTGTCTCTTCCCTTTGTCCCAGAGAAGGTGAAAGAGTCGGTGAGGGCGGAACTGCAGGAACAGTAAGTACCTTATCCATCCATGGGGCTGGTTTCAACGTAGCCGTACCGGCTTCGGGGCCCGGGCGGGAGCACCAGATGAGCCCCCGGCGGACGCGGATGCGGGTGGCGAGCCACTTTTGCTGATGCTTGGCTTTTTCTATCTTGCTGCGCTGTGCTGTGCTATATTGTACTGTACGGCAGAGGGCCGATCTTTCTGATGTTGGGATCATAGAGGTCTAGGTAGTAGGTAGCCAACCAAGTCAATGATAGCCACATGAAGCACTTCACGAACTTTGATTACACGTCTTTTGACTGGAATTGATGGGTGTGGGTAGATCCGCGTTCGCTGACGTTCCTTGGGCTTGTACCAATTGCTCAATCAAAGGAAAGCTCTATAAACTGTGCGGGTCGACGAGTTAACTACTGTATCTTCTGACTCATACAAGTATTTGCCGCCGAGGATTGATGGCTTTTATACCGTATTCAACCGACGATCAAGTGATATGCACTGTCTATCTACTTTGTTTTCATCTCGCCATGCTAATGAAACCCCAACATGACCGTCGTCTACTCCAAGACACCCCCACCAAGTTCTGGACTTGATGGTCTGGCTGACAGAATTAACGAGACATGGTTCATACGGGGAGACCGCTTTGATGCCTGGGGTATGGTATTAAGGCGCCTGCACAAGACGAGACCATCGTGAGCTTCTTTACGGGGAATAAAGAAGAACAAGATGTGTTGTTTCAATTTCTTGGTCGCTTCCTTGGAATGGGACCATGAATATCATCATCGCCACCAGGATCCTCTAGATCTCCAATCCCCTTGCCCGATTGCCCTGTGCTACTATGTATGGTAGAGCCTAGAGTTTGTTTTCCAGGGTATGACAGGCCGGCCAGGGCCCTGTACCAAAGACCCTTACCTTATGTTCCAGGGGTCTGGTCTGCACTTTTGCCTCGGGAGCTGGAGTCCGTCTATCGTCTCATAGAGGTGGCATGTGGGAGGTGTCAGAGCCTTCACAACCAAGCAGAATACTTCCCTCTGCGGTTATTTCTCCTCCGTAACTCGGCCGTATGTGACAAGAAGGGCGGCTCGACAGTTGACATCAGGCTTGAAGGATGGCTTGGGGCTGGGCGATTCGATCATTTGTGGCGGTATCTGTGAATAGTGAGAGAGAGACTGTGAGTGAACATGGACATGGATCGTCTGTGCGAATCGTTGTCCGTTGATTTGACTGAAATGTGAACTTGTGACCGCCGGCGCCGGACGCCAGCCTTTTTCCGATTCATACCTAGACACGAGAGTTGATGGAAGAACAAGCTTGACAGGGTACCGCTACTGCCGAATGCACACTATTTTGGTACCTCTTTTTTAGTTGTCTCTCCAGTCCATATCAAGGTGCATCTGCATTCTCGCCCCGCCTCTCTCTGAAGCCAAAAGCCAAGGTTACGCCCTCGAGTCTGCCTTTTTTGTTCCAACTGTTTCCTGCATTAAGGTGTCGTCACTAGCAAATCCAGCCCAGACCAATTCTAACCTCCTTCCCATCCATTTTTTTAATCGCCATCGTCAGTTTTTTTTGTTTTGCTCTTCTTTCTTTTCTACACTAGACCGGGCGTATTTTCTCAAAGTTTCTCATTGTAACTTTTTTATTTATTTGCTCTTTGCTTCATTGCGCACCTCAACAAGACATTTTGTCTTTCGTCTTGACCTATTACTCAATTGTTTTTGTCCACTCTTGCCCCTCCAAACAACCTGCTTTGACAGGCGCACGCGCGCAGGCTAAGTACGAGAAACAACCCAGTCATCCCAGACCCTTGTCCTTTCGTTTCCTCCTCCGCTTGTCATGGCCACGCCAGAAAAACCTCGGCGACGGTTTGTTCCTGAGCCCATTGAGACCACGTTTGTGTCGAGTTCGAGCCGAAACAACAACAACAAGACGGGAAAATCAGATGAGCAAAAAGGAAATCCTCAGACGCCGCGTACCATGAGACCCAATCCAGAACCTACCCCGGAGCCCTCGCCTCGCTCACCATCACCCGGCATCAATGAACTCCAACCCAAGCGACGCTTTGCTCCTCAGTTGATAGAGAGTTCGCGCAGGAGTCGCCGAGTAGGAGATGCTGGGCCAGCGACGAAACCTACCGACAAGACCGATATTACCCCTTACACAAAGAACATCTACACTGCCACAAAACACCGCGGAAAGCGACGAGAAGATTCCTACGATGCTCCTCCAAACGGCCCTAGACGCCGCGAGTCGGAGGATGAGAATGTTGTTTCGTTTTTGCTAGAAATCGCCGCAAAGGAGGCCGAGCGCCAGATGCAAGAAGCTGCGTTGGCTGCTTTCCCCAACAGCCATGTCCGTGAAGGCAATGTCGACCATTTCTACTTTCGCGAGAGCTCAGGAAGCGACCAATCCCCTGAAAGCACCTCTCCTGTCCACCATCACCATGGACACCACCACAATGTGCGGCGACAGTCGTCCGACAGCAACCTTAATTGGTGGCATAAGCATATGCAGGAACATGCTGAACAGGCCAAGCAGGAGCAGCAACACGATGATCCTATGATGGTCGACGAGAAGCATGGAGAAATGGATACCCTGGTTGAAGAACCTGCTCTGGAGACGCCGGCACCTAAACAGGATGAAGATACTGTGATGCGTACCGACACAGCCGATCTCGACAAGATGGACTTGGAAGTTCCCCTTGATCCGATGTGGACCACCTCCAACACGCCTCATGACAGCAGTAGCAAGCGGTCATCGTATGGATGTAGTGGTCCAATTGGTGAGACGCATATGCCGCTCCTCGAGACCGAGTCTTATTTGACTCCCGAACAACGCAACAAGGCCCCTTCTCCTGCGCCTCCCGCATCCCGGGCTATTGGTGAATCTACTATGCCTTTCATCCCGCCGGCCCCGGCCGTGCCATCTGCAGATGTCCCCTACGCCAAATCTTCTCAAATACCCCCAGACACCGGCGGCTTCCGTAACGCTGCCCGACCTTTTGGACGTCCATTCGGAGGCTTTGCACGCAGACCACCTCCTCCCCAAGTCGGGAAACGTCTAGGTGTTACACCACCCATGTTAGGCAGAGATCTTGTCTTTCGGAAGTGTCCGTCTCCCAAGCAGACAAAGCTCGAACCTGATCACCCATTCGCAGAACGACATGCTGAGGAGAAGTTCCGGGATCTCTCGGGTCAGAACGGTCTTTGGCGAGGATATTGCTTCAGATCAGACTCGAACGATGCCTACCTGGTGCCAGCAGACCTGCATGCCCCACCAATGCTGGCCACGCCCAGACCGGCGGTAACTCCCGGCAACGCCTCGCATATCAGCTCTCCATCTTTTACAGATGAACCCGCTTCTATCAATGGCCAGACCAACGGCATAGCAGAGCACCGGACACGGGCCGGTCCCCCCAAGGGTCTCCACATGCTGCACGGTATCGATGAGCGGCTGCAAAAGGAAAAGGCACATGCTGAACTTGAAGAGAAGATTGACCAGGAGTTTGGCGATAGCTTCGTCACCCAGGTGTACAATTACCTGTCTTTAGGCTATCCCGCCATGGCTCGCGCCTTTGATGAAGAGCTGTCGCGAATCAGCCTCATGAGCATTAGCGACCTTGAGAAAGATGATGCGAAGCAACTTGCTCAAGGTCACCTTGTAGAGTCCGAGGCCGAGAAGCCTCGCGAGGAGAGATGTCCACGATGGCATGCTCTTCAAACCTATATCAAGGAGTGGGCTAGACAGCATCCCAACCTCGACAATCTGGACCCTGTTGGATGGGGTGTTCGTGAACGACGAGGCAGCTGGGCTGTCTAGGCCACACACTTCAACATTTCTTCTGCGCTCCTTTATTTATATGCGCCGTGTTAGAGCCCTCAAGTCGAGGGAATTGATGGATTGTGTTTGATACTGTGTTTCAACCATGGGTGGGCGTTTTAGTTTATTGCATCGTAGAACCTACGATCGCAGTCTTTGCAAACATCTTTAAGAAGCATGGTGGGACGAGGATGTCCCCGGAGCGGGTTCTGTGTGTCTGTGGACAAAAGAGTAGAGGGGGATCGAATTATACGGGGTTCACTTTTAGCAGGCAGTGGATTGTCTAGACGTTGTGGATTTTGTTACAAGACAAAGACAGGGAAAGGGAAAGGGGAAAGACAAAAGTGTACCAGACGAAAGGTTATGGGTTGGATTGCAGCGTGCGAGAGTGCACTGCTGTAAGAGACAGATGATAGAGCTCTAGTTTTACTAGAGAGAATACACTTTACAGCTCGTCCTGATCGGATAGAGACAGCTCTAATTAATTAATGTGCCATGTTGATCTGTGCAGAAATGTGAAATGTTAACTTGCATCATGGTAGTAAGACTAACGTCAGATCACAGTTTTGTCTCGCCTTTCCCACTCGCTTCAACAACCTTCCACGATCTCTCGCCTATATCAACAACATCCCCTTCCTTAAGCGTCTCCTCACCCAAGATCTTCTCACAAGGCAGCACTTCCTCTCCCATCCTAACAGTCCTCTTCCACCCTTCCTTCCACTCCCACCTCTCCAACGAAATCCGCTCTCCAACCTTGATCAGCCCCTGCGCATACCGTCCTAGCCTCACGACCGAACCCCTCACGCCGTTCTCATCATCATGCGTTTGCAGCACTAGTGCTCTCACGTCTGGTTCTCCAGGGACGGCAATGGGCGTGGCGTCGTGCCAGAGCTCTTCATACGCAGTGTCGATACCTGTGGCGGGGTTGACCATACTGCCTTTCTCAAGGGTGAGGGAGTCAGGCTGAGGATACATGAAGCCTGAATCAGAGACTAGTTCACGAGAGGATATCCATTGGTGGAAGGTTGAGTGAGAGGTAAGATTGCCGTCTGGGTCGGGGATACGCGTTGAGACTGTTGTACCGGCTATGGCCCAGTCTAGACGGGATAGGGGAAGGGGATCTAGGGGTGTTAGTTGAGAATTACAGTGAGGGCAGATGGAAGAATGAGTGAAGAAGGGATGAGTACCATCCTGGCCAGACCAAGAACCAGAGTCGTTTTCAGGGAGGAGAATGCGCAGATCGACGAATTGGTGCTTGGCTGGTGATGTGAGGACGATGGTTGAAGTTGGCTCTGAGGCTTCATCGGGGAGCCAGCGAATGTGCTTTCTGATTGAGATGGTGCCCATTATAGAGTTGTTTATATGTAAGAGTGATTGATAAGTATGAGTTGAGTGGGTGAAGGTGATATGCGGGGGAAGAAGATGGAGATGACTAGCGGAAAGACGCCGATATCCACTCTAGTTTATGACAATATCCTGAACACTATCTTAAATATAAGAATAATAACGTATGTATATAATCTAAGTCTTACTGGTATAAGTCTAAGCGTTTATTAATCTTGTTTAAGAAAATACAAGAAAAATGATGACAGGTAAAGGACTAGAGTATAGACTTAACAGGCCAGTGCCGCGTTTTCTACCCCCTACTAGCGACTTAACAACCCGCTTCCATAATGTAAGCTCACCTTCACTGGTATTGCCCTTGTGCCTAAAAGTAAATGTTAGAACTGAATGTCAATGAAACGAATTAAGTGGTTAGGCGGCGGCTATACGGCTTGCTCAGATCGCGACCTAATGTAGAACTAAGTTTCTCAGAGGCTGTAAGCTTGTAGACACAAACTCTTGTGTCATTAAACGTGACGAGTTATAAATAGTCCATCCATAAATTGAGATGTATATAACTGCCAGCTAGATATGCTTGAGAACTTCTGCCCCATCATCCTTTCAGCGAGCTAAGTCGATCGTCTCAAAGAAAGGCATATGCCAACAACTGCCCAGCAGTGAAATGAGAACATCAGGGAGCCTGAAAAGATCAGGAAAGCGTTATATGGTGTTTTGCTGTAGCTGAGTATCAAACAAAGAGGGCTGATCGAGACAATGATAATGCAACTCAAATATCTAGCTTGCTTTAGCATGGCGCATCTTTCAGCCCAGATTTCCAGCCCATAGATGATAAGCTCCAAGAGCAAGGCCCCTGCTATAAATTCCAACAGAAATACATCTGCCTGTGTAAAGGAAACATATGCAATAATTGTGTAGGTGAGTGTTCGAATTGTCAGATATGAGGCAGCGAGGAGAAAGGGCGAGATGACTGACCACCATCTTAGATCCTGGATCTTGGATTGGAGTACGAAAATAAAAATAAGAAATAGATAGGCGAAGAGTAAAAGCCCAATGCTGATTGGTACTGGCACCATCCCTCGTGCCTTGGAATAGATGGTGAAAGCACCCGGGTGTGGCCCAGAAAGTTCTCCCGATGATAGGAAGTTTGCGGCCATGGATATAGCGGCAAATCCGGACAATACAACGTCATAAAACGCCCTCTTCAAGACGTTACTCCAACTTATCCTGGATACCCATAAAGTGCAGATAATCCAGAAACATTGTAACATGGGGTTAAGTAGAAGCATAGAGAAGCAAAGCCCTATGAGAGGTAGGAGAAGACCCTCCGCATGTCTGACGGTCAAGGACGAAATAGATGCCGATATCGAGGTAAGACAATGTTGCCAAGACGAATACGCCTCGATAGGCAATATCATCAACGTATTCAAGATCCCGAGTGGTATCTGAGGTGCTTTCAGAGTTATCAATAGTGACAGCTAGTGTTTGGCTCGACGCTTTAGCCGCCGGTTTTGTTAAGAAATGCTCGGCGACTGTTGTGAGAGGCGCAACAAGCAGTATGAGTGGAAGGACTTGGCCAAAAGTCCAGTCACTATCATCTTCAGGGCCTTCTACTCTTAGTCTGTTCAACATGATTGTGATATATATTATTGTGAAGAGCAACCAGTAAACCTGTTGTAAAAACATCAGCAAGGCTCAGTGACGGAAGACAATCTATGGACATACCTCCGCAAGAAACGACGTAAAGAAGTCAATCTGAATGCTCAAAACTGCGTAAAACGCAATCAAAAAGGGAACAAGGATCAGTATCTTGATACGTCTGACTCCTTTGCCAACATGAGGGTCCCATTCTTGGGCAGGGTTATCAACAATGCCAAGTTGCCATTTCTGCGATTTATCCCATAGCCGAACTGCTATTTTGCGTAGATAGCCCTCAAAGGCAGGAAACATCTTGGCTATTCGAATGGAAAATGCCCACAGGATTAGTAATATCGTCTTGATGGCTGATTGAAAACTGTCAGATCCTTTGTCAATCGCATCGTCAAACCAGCATATGGCAGGACGGCCACCCCTGTCGCGCCTCTCAGTGGTCGGGTCAAAGTAAGCGGTAAATCCGACGGCTACGGATAAGAGTACTTGTATTATAAACATGGCTATAAGACGCCAGATGCATTTCCTAAAGTTGTTGGCAAGGTGGTTGCGAAGGAACGAGAGGCTTGCGAGGTGTGTGACGGAAGCCAACCAGGCCAGATAGACCATGTATTGCCAGTGGTAGGCCACTACATCACAACGCAGCGATGCAAATCCGCTGATCAGAATGGCCAGTCCTGTAAATATCTGAACATCGGCAAACGTGAGAATGCACTGTAAGATGAAGCACTTAGCAAGGGTGCCTCTGGGTGAGTCAAGGCTGATTGGGGTTCCTACTTGATTCAACACAGTTTCAAATTGGAAGGATCGACAAGAAATAGCCTTCAAGATACTATTGAAACCTGGCAGCTTATGAACTAGCTGGTGAGTTGCAAAGTCGACCGTATTTGGGAATAAACATAGGATCTGAGTGTTTTCCCTTCTGAAAGGGTGTAGTTTTGGATCAAAACCTGTGATGTAATATCCCAAAAGTAGAATGACTACCATCCAAGCTGTGATTGCGAAAGCCATAGTTACCTCTTGAATGTCAGCCACTTATCGAGTATGGTGTCGGGAGGTCTTAAGTGATAGGGCGCCTTACACCGATTCCCCCTATGTCGCCATAAGGAGGGATTTCCTCTGGAAATTCTAGGGAGGTGCACCCACACGTATCTGATGGCTTAGACATATTTGAGGGAGTGCATGGGACTGTGAGATGTAGACAGGATGGTTGAAGGGATTTGAAGCAGAGTGTGTCTGGAACTTGGCCATTCAAATACATTCGACCACGCATACCATAGCCTCGCAATCGGATTCCGAGGTCCTATTCCATAATGAACTTTTTCTTTTTACCATTTTTTCACGATGGATGCACAACAGTTAAATGGCTATTATTCGTCGTTAAAGTCTGCGCTGCCGATCTGGATATGTATTGTACAACTCGAAGGGGCCACCCCCAAAAAGTGCCTGAGATATAAAGGGAGTAGTATAGAGGCGAAGTATGCAGATGCCTCTGCATATTCTATTTTAGACAATAACTGAGGGCCAGTAGATGTCATCCCCGAGTTTGGGGTCTGTGTTTCATTGGGAGTTGAAGGCATACCCAGGTATGCACTCTAGAGGATAACTGGACATTGAGTCTTGAGAGAAGGCATTGCTTGTTCCTTGGCGGTTTCTGATGCTGTCTAAGCCCGATGTTACTATTCACAAGTCTGGACTACATCAATGGCTGGCATAGCACTGGCATCATGGAGATCAGGCTATAAGATACGAGCCGATAGTTCTCTGCAAATCTCGATTTACATCCGACAAAACAGTTAAACGACCAGCTGCATAATTTCCATTTATATTTCTCTTCTTCTTTTTGTCTGAACACTCGTCAGGAAAAGGCATTCTTTAACGCTCAGTCGCAGCGCAGCCGACACCAAAAACGTCGAGAATCCGTTCAGGGTCCACAGCCAGGAATACCTAGTTAACGTCAGTGTGTAACGCTATTGATCTTGGATACCCATTCTAGAATTCAACCTCAAGCGATGTCATGTGGCGTTTTACAGGGATCTCTAGCCTCGTTTCTGAATTGGACCCTGAAAGTATCCCGAGATTCTGGATTTCTGAGGTGACCCGGTCTGGCTGTAACGATCGACAGATGTCGGATCAGCAGTTGAAAGAATTGGAGGCCTTGTGTCTAGACAGCATCAGGGTGATTGATATCCTCAATAGGTACTCAGTCCAGCGAGTTCGTTTGGAGCAAAAGTTACGTTGGACTTATTGACAACTCCACGAGGCGTTCAATAGTTCACCGGGGCATCTCGATTGGGACCTGACCCCTGGGATGCATATAGTCTCTCTATTGGGAACAGCTGAGAAGTGACTGAACAAATTAATAGGCCAAGGCCGATTAATGACCAGTCTTGTCCGGGGCATAAGCCGGGTCTTCAAAATCTTTCGGCAGAGGCGGCGGGCGGCGGACGCCTCCAGATCTTCCTATATATCATGGCTTTGCTCATATCGCTAGTGGCGCTGTCTATTAATCTTTCAATCGTCATTCGTTCAGGTTTTTGTAGTTAGCCTTTGGCTTATCCGTTCTTTATTAGCGATGCGCTCAGTCTCGGCGCTCGTGGCGTTGGCCTTTGCTGAGCTTGTTGCTTCAAGTGTATGTAAGCCTTCGTCTCCATCTGTTCCAACTACGATTGGTACAGCAATAGAATCTGCTCCCTCGTCCGATACCACCGATGGCCCGATCATCTATGTTAATAGCGTGACCAACGGCAACTTTGGAGGCTATGACCCTTCTGCGGATGGCGGCATCTTTGGCTTCCAGGCTGGTTGTGGTGCCAGACTCCTTCAAGGTCAGGGATATGAGGGAGGTGGCTCCGATGAGAAGAACTGCGTCCAGTTCGAGACGAGCTTGGGCAACGTTAAGCGAGACACACCACTTGAGAACCCTTGGATTTAATAGAAGCTTGAAGATATGGAACCAAGCGAGTATACCGTTCGCTTCTGGTATTCCATCATCTGCAACGCCGTGGCGGATACGTGTCGTGTCGAAGGCTTCTACGGCGGCGATCGATTTGGAGCCATCCCATATTTTCCTATTGTTTGCGAGGATGACGAACAGTAGGAGTGACAGGAGTTTGTAGACTCTATGCCTGTCATGACTACAAGTGGAATGATTCGCTTTGAACTTGTCTGTGTCAATGGTGGCTCTGCAGAAGCCTACTTTGACCAGGTCTTTGTATCCAATCAGTTCGATGGGCTACAAGAGATTCGGAGGAAGTGGTATCACTCGAGAGCAATGCGCTGCCCTATGTCTCGACGACTATAAATGTCAGAGTTTTGAATGGCGATATGCTGGTAGCGGTTGCGCGAATACCTGCACTCTCCTGGCCTCTGCTTGGAATGACTTGCCTACTAACGGAGGCTCTGACGCTGCCTATGCCTACGACAAATTCTGTATCCATCAAGACGAGTGCTCTCAACAGCCCGTTGGTTCTGTCTGCCTCAACATCGACGTAGATACCCCTGCCAAGTCCTGTACCAAGCTTTAAGGCATGTGCCAAGCCCTTCTTAACAACCGGTACCAGGGGCCTCTGCGATCTTAGCAACGAGTGTCGCAATCTTTGTGCCAAATATCCATCTTGCAAATCTTATGCTGCTACCTTTGGAAGTTGTAGCTTGTACGATGCTCGGTCTTCTGAAGTTGCTGAACCTGCAAACCAGATGTATTGGTTTACGGATATGGATTGTCATGTTTGTGGTGAGGGCAATGCTTATTTTGACTATATACCTCTTGGTCAAGATCCAGAAAACATGCCTGAGTGGACACGCCCTGTCCAGGAACAGAAGACCACCTCAGTTCCGGCTGTGTCGACTACTGCTGCGCCTGCTGTTGAGACGACTTCAAGCCTTGGCGCAATCTCCAGCGTGAACGAAGCTGACGACAACTTTTCCTCTCACTCAACTATTGCCGCATCTGCTACTTCATCATCTCCCTCTGCCACTGTCAAGACCTGCTCCAACGGTGTTACATTCCCAGGAGCCTGTTCAAGCGCAAGCCCAACGCCATCAAAATTCTTATGCAATAAGCATGGCTGACTTCAATTTGTGGATGCATATGGATATAGTCTGGAGGACTGCCCTAATCAGAACTCAGTTGAAGACTGTGCCGCTATCTGCAGACAGGATCGCTCGTGCTTCGCTCTTGGATTCGACGCTACTCGTTCGTGGTCCAAGTGCATGTTCAGACAGCTAGAGCTAGACGAAGCTGTCGTCATGGAAGACTCGCAAACTTCTGTTGTGTGGAACGACTTGAAGTGTATGAGCTGCAAGATGTGCGACAAGGAACCTGCTCCAATTTAGACTCCTTTTCCACCAGAATTGACTTGCACCGTGGTAGAAAACAACCAAGGCTGCAGATACAAAAATGTCGACGAATGGCCTATCGGCAGCAATGGTAAGCCAAGCGCTGGATATTCTTGCCTGCTCCCCGGCAAGGTCACTAAAGGCGAGCCTTTCTTCGCAGATATTGGTGAGTGGCCTCGTCAGGGGGATCTGGACCAATGCACAGGCACTTGTATGCAGCTTCCCAACTACAAATCTTCAGCTTGGAACAGAGATACCAACCGTTGCGAGTTCTTCGGTACCTCCTTGAAAGGCGCGGGGTACAGGCCACTGGATAGTCCTCTGTATTACAGTGACAATGCGTGCTTTGGCTGCTCGGGATTATGTAGGGAGCCCTTTGTCTTCAGCGAGAAGATTGTCGAGGCTTCGACTATCAGAAGGATTCAACAGTGTGTTATCCATTCAGAGCGGGAACCGCCGAACTTGGCATCACGTACAATCCCCAGTCTACAGGCCGATTCTATGACCGAGGCTGCTGCAGGTGCTCCTCCTAGTCTTTAATTTTTCTATTATACCCACCATTTCGTAGCACGTACAGTATAAATAGCCTAGCCATCGGAGTTTAGGAGAGAATAAAAGCGATGATACCAAATTAGCTAATACCTATATAACGAATACATGAATTTAGATACTAACTTTATAACTTCATAAACTAATCATTTATCGTTAGTACTTTATAAATATACTGAATTTATTTATATGTATTCACTATGAGAAGCCGCTTACATATGGAATCTATGGGTATTTCGCGTCACCTGAAGATACGCAATCAAGCTGGTCTGAAACGAAGCCAGGGTCGCTTATTGGTCGTCAACAGCCAAGACGTTTGAGTTGTGTTTAACGTTTCCACTATAAACGGTGACATTCGGTGACCTATACCCTTGACGTCGACTTGCCCAGCCGGGGTTTTTGTCGTCCGCCAAACAGATGAAATAAAATGTTTCTGGGCGACATCCTGATTCTAAAAGGTTAATTTAAACATGAAATCTAATCGGCTGACGTGGGATGGGGATCAAGTCATGATATGGGGTTTAAAACACCAGACATGTCCTACTTTTCGTTGTTTCTGACAACTCTTGTTCATTCAGCAGTATTCTTTCGTTGATTCATTCTTTTCTTGTTTTTTTATACTCTCTTTAACGGCTGTGCCGAATTACATATTACTCTTTTCACAATGAAGTCTTCTGTCCTTCTCTCCCTCATCCCCGCCGTCTTGGGCTGCGCCAACATCAAGACTAACAAGTGCGCTGCGGCAGTCGCTGCCAACGTTGCTGAGTGTGCTAGCGTTGGTGATGCTGCTGATGTCCCATCCTGGGCTTCTGGTGCTTGCTCAAAGAAGGCCCTTATCAAGGAGTGCGAGTGTCAAGCCGCTGGCGGTGATGCTGAGGCTCCTGCTGATGCTCCCGAGGCCCCTGTGGTCCCTGAAGTTCCTGCCAACACTCCTGTGGCTGCTGCTACTACTCTCGCCACTCGTGTTGCTCCCTCTACTCCTGAGGCTACTCCTGAAGCCCCAGAGGAGCCTGCTTCTACTCCCGTTGCTCCTCAGCAGCCTTCCACCCCCGGCAACTCTACCGGCGGTGGTGCTACCGGTGAATGCGGTGCCGCTCCCGTTGACCAGCTTGTTGGATATGGTGACGGAACCACTGGTGGTGGCTCTGCTGCTCCTGTCACTGTCACCTCTTGCTCTGAGCTCACCTCTGCCGTTGCCAACGGTGGTGTTATCCAAATCGATGGTATGCTTACCGGCTGCGATATCATTCGCCTCGAGAGCGACACCACCATCCTCGGTGTTGGTTCCAACTCTGGTAAGTTGAAAAGGATCAAACATTAAGATGATATATACTTACATGTCCAGGTCTCGTTGACGGTGGCTTCCGCATGAAGGATGTCACCAACATCATCCTCAGGAATTTGAAGATGAGCAACCCGCCTCAAGGCAAGGACCTCATCGATATGGAGACCACTACCTACGTCTGGGTAGACCATTGTGATTTGAGTGCAGAAGGCTTGACCGGTGACAAGGATCACTTCGACGGTCTCTGCGACGCCAAGCGTGGTTCCGACTTTATCACCATCTCTTGGACCAAGTTCTCCGACCACTGGAAGGCTTCTCTCCTCGGTCACAGCGACAACAGTGCTGACGACACCGGCAAGCTCCACGTAACTTATCACCACAACTACTGGAGCAACATTAACAGCCGTGCTCCCTCTGTTCGGTTCGGTACCGCCCACATCTACAGCAGCTGCTACGAGGATGTTCCCACCTCTGGTATCAACTCTCGCATGGGTGCTCAGGTTCTCGTTGAGGAGAACTCTTTCAACAATGTTCGTCGAGCTATTGTTACCAACCTTGACAGCAAGGAGGAGGGTTTCGCTGCTGAGAGTGGCAACATCTACAACGAGAGCGAGACCCAGATCACTCAGGAGAAGGCGTTCACTGCTCCTTACGAGTACACTCTCGACCCTGCTAGCTGCATCTGCGAGCTTGTCAAGGCTAAGGCTGGTACTGGTGTCTCTGCCTAACATGGAAAGTTACGAAGAGGCATCCCACACCTTTGATGGGAATGCTTCTTGGAGACGGAACTTGATAGATGATTCAGAGTATTTATAGATAAAATATACTGTAAATAATACATTGTCGACATGTTACACCGTGTCAGACTCATCATGTGTTTTGCCCCAGGTCCCCAGGCCCTGGGTTGTATGAGGTTCCTCCCTTGGTCGCCGTCGACGTTTAGCTCGACTTGCATTATCCCCATCCAAGTATCAACTTCCAGTAAACCCGATCATTTCGGCCGAACACCGAGAGTTTAAAGCGCATGCCGGGAATAATGGAGCACTCAGCGCCGAGATCTACGGAGACGGGCCAGTGGAAATGAACAGTCTAAGCTAGAGCCGTGATTTCGATAAATTACTGCCTAAACGCTCGCTATCCGTCTCTCTACATACCGAGATCTCGAATTGGAGATTCATGCGGGGAAGAAGTGCTAATTTGGAGAACCTCTGCTTTAACTGAGATAGAATGACAACAAGATCTTACGCCTGAACTCGCTTTTGTTAGCGTGCATACCGTACTTATCTTTGCTTCCTGCCGGTTAAAATGCAAAGTTTCTTAGCGTAGGTTGATAATGTCTTTCCACGGGAGATGTTCCATTTCTGGACACGGATTTAGTCAACAAATAGAAAGCGATCTAGATTTGACTTGGTCTGTCACCCGTTGCATGAAGGGATTGCTATCTGTAGAAGTACTTTGGCACATGTTAGTCCGTTACACTGACCAGAACTTGGTACCGGTAGGACAGTCGCTATTAGCCGGGGGCCAGAGAGACGGTATACTATTAACCAGGATCTCCTCCATAACACCAACGGATGAACAACAAAGCTACTACAAGCGCCATACTCAATATCATTCGGAACAGCCCTCCGGCAACCTGGATAAGCTAAAACAGCAGTGGTACAGAAGCCCGATGCAGTCAGACAGTGATACAACCCTAAGCCCAAGAACGGGTGGCTGCTCGAGCTAAGGATGCGCTCGTATAGACATACACGACATGAGTTTTCGTCGGCTTTTTTTTTTAACGAGATGACCGACTTGGTATCTCTTGCGATAAATTCAAGCGCCAACAACGTTATTTGTTATCAATATCCTTGAAGTCGAGCTTAAGCCAAGCTCACTAGTGTCGTCGATCACTCACACTGGAATGCGCCTCAAAACATCATTCATACAAAAAAGGGTCCTTGCATCACAAGCTTATGCAAGGCTTTGTCGCATTTTTATCCCAGAATCTTACAAGCAACGGCTAACACGGCAAATGCTTCCAGAGCCGGTGTTGGTAGATCACCATCTATGAATCCCTGCTTGCATAGGCCTAGACTGTTGCAAAAGGTCCCCTAATGTCTGGAGGGCTTTCAGTGCTTATTTCGGTGAGCAATCCTTTCAGCCATGTTTCGAACCTTGTGTAATGCTTACTGCGGCGTAGGCATCTTCTTTCCGATAGGTCTGTTAGTTCGGAGTTGACCAGGGTTTAAGGGAGACGTTAATAGCTGTTTCGGAAGAGGCACTAGGATAGGCAAATTGGACCAAGTAGCTCGATATTATCACAGTTGCGCGTCGGACAAAGCTTTTTGAATACCTCTATATCGTCAGAGAGGCTCAGTTTCATTATGAATACGTTAAATGTATGAATCTTGTATCTGGAGGCAATATCATCATAGAGCACCCAGTCCTTGGAGATGCCTTTTTCCCTTACTCCAGCCCATCTCAGTAAAACAAATCTTTTCGATGTACCCAAAACGCTCATATACAATTCACGCGATATCCTGTAAGATGTTCTGCAAGATACCGCTGCCGATTGGCGCCGCTTAGACGGTATATCGGAAGAAGGTAGCGTTGTCGCCAGAGTCCTGCTCCAACTCCTTCTCGGCACGGGTGTACTCATGAGGAGCCTTGTGGGTGTTGTCACGGCGAGCGTTCTCGCGGCGGAGGTAGATAGTCATGGCGATGCTAAGGAGGCAACTCATAGAAGTGGTAGCAATGAGAGTGATGTGTCCGGAGCGGTAGTTAGGAGCGTCATCCTTGTGGTAGACAAAGCCAGAGACGGCACCACCGAGGTTACCCTGTTGACAGAATTGTTAGTGAGACTGTGGCTGGACATGACTGAGACATTGATATAACTTACAAAGCCAACGTGCATAGCAATTCCGACACCACGCTTCAATGAGCCTCCGATGTTGTTTCCGTTCCAAGCAACACCCTGAGGAACGTTGGGGTAGATACCGCACGTGATGAGGAAAGCAGCGAAGTACTTGGCACCGTTGTGGTCGACGGCGGCAAGGATAACGAAACCAACAATCCTAGAGAGATATGTAAGCGAATTGGAACTAATGCCAAGTTTGCCAAGTCGGGAGGATCTCCCTCCCAGTCTAGATCCCTTGGAAAATTGGAGAAACGAAGGGTAAAACTTACGCGACAATGCAGAAGCCGATCATGTAGAGACCACGCTGGCCGTGTCTGTCGGCAGCAAAGCCACCACCAATGGTGAAAAGACAGGCAACGACGTAGGGAGGAACAGACATGAGCTGAGCCATCTCGTTGTTGTAGCCGAGACCCTTGACGATGCTGGGAAGGAAGATGGAGATGGAATAGAGAGGGGTGTAGATGCCAATGGTGATGATCATGTGAACCCAGATCTTCCAGTCTTTAAGAGCGTCGCGGAGGAACTGCCACTTGAACTCGTCGGAGAGAACTGAACGATCCTCTTCAAGACGACGGACGACTTCCTTGCGCTCAGTGTCGTTGAGGAACTTGGCAGTGTCGGGGTAGTCGTGCATGACAAAGAAGGCCATAATGGCAAAGATAAAGGTGATGATACCCTCGATGATGAAGATCCAGGCCCAGCCGTCAAGACCACCAACGCCTTGCATCTCCATGATACCACGTGCAAAAAGACCGCCAAAGGCACCAGCGGCAGTGGCGGCAGAGAAGAAGATAGCCATGCGAAGACCGCATTCTAAAGACCTTGTTAGCTATTATTCAGTCTCATCAAGTTATAAAATCTCATACCATGACGCTTGTACCACATGGTAATGTAGTAGGTGATTCCGGGGAAGAGACCACCCTCAGCGAGACCGAGAGCCATGCGAGTGGCAAGGAAGCCAGCAAAGTTGTGAGTGATACCCATGAGAGTGGTGCAGATGGCCCAGGCAATCATAATAGAGGGAATCCAGATGGAGGGACGGAATCGCTTCATGGCAAGGTTGGATGGGATCTCGGCTGCGACATAGAAGGGGAAGAAGACGGCGACAGCGATCTGTTGCGAGGAAGCATTGTTAATTCTCCGCGGTCAAAACATGGGTATGAACCCGAGAGAGTGGTTGAGGGTGTACTCACGTTGTAATCCCACTTGCCAGTCATGCCCAGTGACTCTTCGAGACCAGCGAGCTTGGCATTGCCAATGTTGGTACGATCGAGGAACGAAAGGAGATAGAGCAGGGCCAGGAAAGGCAGAAGTTTGACGTCCATCTTGCGGAGGAGGCGGCTGGTAGCCTTTTGGTCAAAGACCTCATCGGAGGCATCCTCATGGAGAGAAATGGCCTTTTCGTAGTCGACCTTGTCTGTGGACGAGTTGTCTTCTTGGTGGTTAGCCACCTGGTGGTCCTTGTGATGGCCAAGCATGGTGACTATCTTGCTGTGTTGTGATGAGAAGAGAGAAGACAATTTGAGTGAGTTGATACGAGAGAACTCTCACAAGAAGAGGAGAAGGAAGTCGGTTGTCTTCAAGGAAGGAGGAGAGTTTGGGAGAGGGGGAGGAGGCAGATGCTTCTGGACTGAAGACTGGGGGAAAACCTGGGGAAGAGTCCACCCTTTATACCAAAGGGAAATAAGATGTTGATAATGCAATGCATCGTTTTACCTTCCCCAGATCATCTCGGGACCGGGGGTGCCAACAGCACCAACTGTCAAGTTTGCCATCGTCAAGGTCAAGGCGTCACGTCCGAAGCTAAGCTAAGCCAAGCCCTTTTTCGAAGCCTCCGTCTTTGGCGCCTGTCTACTTTCCGCACGAACGGCAACTAGCAAGGGTGCGTAAGTAAAGGTTGCATGCAAAAAATAAGATAAAGTGTGTAAGATGAGGAGTCTAGGGAGTGTCGAGTGTAAGAGGCCCAATCTCTGGCTGCGAAAAGGCCCAGATGCAACTCCAATGCTTACACTAAAAATTACACCCTGTACAATACCCACCCACACACACTTACAAATCCTTGGTACTTTTTTTTCTTTTACCCCATATCTCCATATTACTAGCTATCTTACCCCATGTCCTCTCTCCTCTCTCTCCCCCCGCTCAACCCCGGAGACCAATGGCCGACCCCAAAACTACAATCAACAGGCTCACGAGAGGGATACGTAGCTTGCCAAGAAGAACCCACACTTGTCCAGGCCAAGGTCTTTGTATTTGTTTTGCGGGTATGCGGTATGTACTCTGTAGATGTTGGCCCCCAAAAGCCCCCTTCGACGCAGATTTCGGGGCTACGTCTGCAAGGGTTGGCGGGGAAGCACGAGTCTTTGCATTCTCAGTCTCTGCGTCTGGATTGTTTCATTGTACGAGAAAGGGCTTTGGCGGTGGACGAGAGACAAGAGGAGGGGACCTGGTGGATGTGTGTAAGTCGTCTGCGCCGATCTTGTACAAAGCAGGACATGGACCCAAGAGATTTCCAAGAGATTAGCCAAGCTCGAGAAAAAGCTTGACAGAGCCCTACTGTATGCCAAGTCGGTACTGGGTTGCCTTGGAAGACAGGGGCTCTGGTAACCATGTCGATGCAAATGGGACAAATCCCCGTCACGCACCATCTCAGGACGTTGCTACGCATTTGCGACGCGCTGAACGGTGTGGCTTCTTTTGCTCCGATATCGTAAGTCTACGTGGTAATGGACCTGTCATTATCTCAATAGTGCGCGGGCCGTGATCATCTTGTCCAAGCACGCCTAGATCAATACGACTGTGTCTCGTGAGCGCTCGCTTTGAGGGAAAGCCTCGTATCACCTTGACAGCTAGAGCTGGAATCATGGTCCTACGCCGTTCACGGAGACAGCGTCGCCATCATATCATCTCGTCGCATCCATCTCCCAATCTGACACTGATACCCTGCCCGATAGCCGTGCACCCTCCATCAGGGGCCGTACTTAGCTGCGCCCGAGACGAGCATCATGCGTAAATGGGAACGTTGCCGTCCGTACCGACGGGCCCAGGAGTATAATGCACAGTTGTAACAATCTGCATGGGACACATGGCAATGCATCCATTATGAGATATTGAGACTACATTTCAGCATGTATATGCCTTGAAGAGATAACGTGCAATGCGTAATGGAAGCCTCGACTCTGTAGACTCGGTGCGTCGTTGTACATTGTCAGGCACGAGGTGTCATCGCCTGACATTTAAGGTTTTCCAAGTCTAGAGCTGAATCTGTCAAATGATGCCCAGAAATGCCCTGTAATGTCCAGTACCAGAGACCAGATCCACGGTAGGATCCTGTGCAAGCGTCACAGCAGGGCTTCGAGAAGGGCATCAAAAGAGCCTCAAAATACCACCCAAGAAGGGGGTTTGGCTCTCAACGGCTTCGGCTATCTTGACAGCCGTAGTTCACTTCGGATCAATGGAAGCTGTCTGTTTTAGATCTAGTTTGTCTTTTTCAAAACTGCTGATCTTGGTAAATCTCTAACTAGGAGAAAAGATCAGAGGTTGTGGAAGCGCTTGGGAACGCCACCACATGGGCAGCACGCGGTGATAGACCAGAAGGAGGGTGCCTAAGAAGATCTGTGAGGGGAAAAGAGGATGAGATGGGCAGTGAAAGAGGAGAAAAGGGGAAGCTAAGAAATAGCGTTGAGATATTGGAGGGAGGGAATTGCTCCGTGAGGGAGAGTCCAGTAGCTTTTGGTGGTGGTTGGTGCGTTTGCTGTTGGTGGGCTAGTTAGTGGCTCTAATCTCTGACCCCAGACTTGGCTAGATCCCTGGGGAAGAGCTAATTTTGCGGGGGAAAAATCGAGTTCCCTCTTTGAGAAACCTGCTCGAGAGCTTAACTCGGGCACCCGAAAAATAAAGTCCCGGGCTAATTACGGCGGACTAGACCAGACGGGCTTTAGCAGGGCTCTCAGTGGTTCAAAGTCACAATTCAGGGCCTCAAAGCCGTTGTCTCAGCCTCTCAGGGAGGGTGAGCCTCGGATGCAGTCATGCTTCCACCTCGTTATCGGCCGGTCGACTCCCGAGCCCCAACTGTAATCGTAATCTGGGGGGCGATGGGGACCAGATTGAATAGAGATTCCGGGGAAAAGCAAGATGAGGGAGATTCTGGGGAAGCCTGTAGATTTCGGGAGAGTACGGGGTAATTGACAGTTTTTGTGGTGCGATGTTTATTTCTTGTCTTGGCTCTATTCTTTTTCTTATTGTTGCTTTGATGCTGCGATAACTCCACCTGCTATAGCAACTTGGAGGTTTATTGCAAATTGCAGCTTAGCTCCGCACGTCCGGGGCAATACCCTCGGTAAAATGAACAGAGTGCCACCGAGCTTCTCCAAGTAGAGTACGTACTCTCTCTCCTCAGTGATGCTTACCGCCTCAACGTCCCCCCAAACTTGGAGAAGAGAGAGACTTTGTCCTAATGCTACAGTGGGGGGAATTTAATTCCGACACACTTCCCGGTCCCCCGCCCGGGTCAGCTACAACACCAACACCAAAACAATAACATCACGACTTTGAAGTCCAATTGACAGCCCATTTTAAGTCCAAATGCCACAAAAGCGACATCATTCAATTCATTTTCGAACGAGGATTATAACGATGTACGAATCAGGTCTAGGGGCCACCGAAATTGCTCGTCGCGAGGGCATTTCTAGGGATGCAGTTATGGGTATCGTTCGTCGGTATGCCGACTAAGAGGGTGCTAAAGATTAACCGCGTCTAGGGCGTCCTAAATCGATTAATAAATGCGATAAAACGCATCTATTGTTAATTATAGGTTGCAATCCTTATATCTCTATATGCGAATTGCTTAAGGAGTCCGGATTAAACTGTTACAGTAAGACATTAGTTATATTCCTAAAGAAGGAAGGGATTATACATTATAAGTCGTTAGTATGCCTGTTCCTTATAGAGGAAGCGGCAGGATATCGTCTGTCCTTTGCTAGGCGTTATATATACCACCCGGCGGACTTTTGGCGTTATTGGAGCTTCTTAGATGAAATAATAGTCAAAAGAGGCGAGGGGATACGAAGGTTATAGTGCTTCTGCCGACCGGTATGTTATAATTTTACAATTAAATAACAACTAATGGATTTTAGGGCGAGAGATTAAAACCACAGAATATACAGACTCAAATTCCCCCGTCTGGAAAATCACAGATGTTTTTCTCTTTATTTAACTGGATAAAACGCCTCCCTTTAATACCTATAGATGGCGACCCCTAGAGCGACTGCGGCGGCGTTTCTATATGCATTTTACTTAACGTTTTTAAGAGATATCTCCCGCAAATTGTCACCCGTAATAGCGTCTTTATGTACGACAATTCGAGTCTATTTACAAGCCATTTGGTATCCAATTGGTTGTTAGAATTTATAACAGAAAGACATGCAATAGTCGCGGATTAGCC
>JAJJWN010000485.1:0-60675 GCA_021655885.1 Fusarium abutilonis | reverse complement strand
TAGTTAAAATAGAGGTATAAAAAAGAGAGTTATTACTATTAAGGTATAAAAATAAGGAAATAAGACCTAAGAGGCACCAGAAAATTATATTTAATAGAAACGCTAAATTTATAAAGGTTAAATCTATTAAGAATACCTAAGAAAAAATATAAAAGGTTCTCTAGCCTATTAGAATATCTGAGAAAGTTTAGCAATTAAAACTTAAAGATTTATATAATAAGTTCTATCTAAATATTTACTAATTAAATTCTTAATTTAATTGATTATTTCTATGTTATGTTATAGAGGAAATTATCTATAGTATTATATTCCTTCTAGTTGTAAAAACGTGGTCGGTTTGTGGGGGTGGTCGGTTGTGGGGTGACCGACGTTAGTGGATGATGACAAGATCAACTCGTGACGCTATTAACAAACCCGTGTCTTTATCGAATCACAGATGAGCCAATCTCGATGGCCCAACAAAACTGATAAACTCTACATTTGTTTACTGTTTATATGTTGGTATAAAGTTTCTTACAGAGTAAGGTACTGTTGCTCTAAATAGGTGCTCAACCCCCCCTGTTGGAGTCTCTCCACTTGAACCCGTCGGCCCCATCTGTCGGATTCTAGACTCCAGACCCTCCTCCGGACTTCCCTTTCCTTATCCCGCGCGTCAATTTAAACGTTTTATTGACAGTTCTTCTACGACAACACCTGCTATATAACCTCGATATATCTCTTATAGCCCTCAATTCTTCAGACCCGAGCATCTCCTACTCTATTGCGCATCTTATATTACTTACCATGGCGGCGGCGGAGGCTGGCCTGATCAATCCGACAAAGACGGGCAAGTATCCCGTCATCCTCGGCGATGCTCTCTTGGGCAACACATCCAACGAGATCTTCACTGGTATAAAATGCACGTATATTCAAGCTCCAATACCCAAAACCCTACAATTCTAACATGCTCAAAGATAACCATAAACCGGCCCTCTCTTCCAACTCAGCCCCGAACTTGGCCCGTCTCAAGCCCTCCGTCCCCGGCAAGACAGCCTCGTATGACCTCTCCTACACCGACAACGACGAAAAGTATGCTTTTGCAGGCACGCGAAATACTGAGAGTGGTCAATATGTCCTCTACTTCGATCCCAGCCGCGAGGCCTTCGTCCTCGATCTCGTCGACTCTACCTTCAATATGAACGTCACCCGACTTCCCGGCAACACTGACCCAGACAGTCTGCGTCGCCAATATCCTCATATCGACAGCAGCTCTCAATCTGCATCAAAGACCAGCGGAAAGACCGAAAAGAGTGCCGCCAAGGCAGATAAGCCCGCGCCCAAAGCACGCGCCAAGCCAACCACCCAGAAGAAAGAGGTCAAGCGCAAACCCGAGAAGAAACAGGCGCCCAAGAATATCGCGCTCTCCCTACCAGTGCCCATGCCTGCGCAGCCCAACAAACCCTCCGAGCCCAAGAAATCTACGTCGGCTCCTGAAGAAGAGGAAGAAGATGACGACGACGATGGCGGTCTTCTGGTTGAATACCCAGGCGCGGACACCAGTACCACGCGCAGAACCGATTTCTCACCAGCCTTTCCTTCAGTTCGTCGCTTTGATGAATTTATGGACCAGCGAGAGTCCGAGGGCGATGACGCCGACGGTGAAGAAGATGACGACCCGGACATGGATTTCAAGTTGCCCAGCCCAGCCAACAACCGCGGTCAACAGTACGAACCAGGACCTGATCCCATGGATGTAGACGGAGGTGAGGAAGAGGAGGAAGAGGCAGAGCCTGAAGTTGATCTGGCGAAAGAGCTTGAAGACGCGTTTGAGAACTTTGAGAACGGTCAGGAGAGCCCCGATGGTGACGAGAGTGAGATTAGTGAGGAAGATTAGAACATGTTGGATATCGTCCGGAAGAAATTTTGGTTTTTTGGATACTCGGCGTTTTCACGGGACAGTTTGATCTCTGTCAGAGGATTATATGGCGAACTTGGCGTTGGAAAGGATCATTTGGTATACAAGGATATTTAATGATACCACCAGCAAGGCTCTAAATCTACCAATTTGGATATACTACCAAGAACACGATGAATAGGCCTGCAATATCATATTTATACGACACTCGTAACATCCATCAATTGATTATCTCGGCACCCTCCCCGTCGTTATCATACTTCCATTTTTCTCCCGGAAGATGATCCGTGACGCCCTCAATGGTATCCTCCGACCACAAGTGAATCTCTGCATACGCCAGTTGCTTACCCCACGTCTTCAACACCTCCTTATCAAACGTGCCGACTGACATACTTGTGGTATCCGAATTTTCATCGCGCCAAAAGAGCCAGCTGCCGCAGTTCGTACAGAAACCCCGCGCGCATCCTGGCGTGGCGTGATACCGTGAGAGCGTCGCTTGCGAGGTGAAAGCAACACTCGATTTGGGCACTTTATATAGCCAGGCGAGGAGGGAGCCGCCGTTTTTGCGGCACTGGGAGCACTGGCATGTTGAGCACTTGTAAGAGTAGGTTAGTGAGTGTCAGCTTGAGGATGAAATGTGAGATGTACGCTTCTCTTCCAGTCGTGACTGGGTGGGAAGGATAACGTATAGCGGACAGAGTCGCAAAGGCACCCGCCAGAGACGGTTGTTGGATATTCTCCTGAAGCCATTACGTCGTCTATCCGGCGAAAGAAATTGTATGTCGACGTCCAAGTGGTGAAGAGGTGAGAGTTGTTTTGTTGCATGAGCGGTAAGATCCCCTCATTGAGGCGTTTATATACTGTAACGAACAGTGTGTCAATCGCGCCTTTTGCTTCCTTTCCCATGCAACGTCAAAATTCAATGTTGTGGACTCTGGCGTCACTCTTATGACATTGAAGGATGTACCAGGCAGGCCTTTGCTAGTTTCTGCAGATCAGGTCTAGGACTGCGTATTTACAATGTATACGTTGAGAAATACTTTCACAACGTCTTTCGGGACAAGCACTAGAATTTGTTCATACGCGCCACGATATGCGTTCTGCTCAAATTGCTTCCCATTTTGCGAGCCAGCCAACGCTTTCACCTGCGTTGCGAACAATGCAGTATCTTCCTTCTTTGGAATCTTTCCTAACGCCATCAATGACCTTTTCACAAGCGATAGAACCAATGGCCATGCCATGTCCCTCGCTGAGGCTGAAAGACCCGGTAGTAATAAAACCGATAAGATCTTCGACATTTGGAACGAGCGGGTGTCCGTTCATATCAAACTTGTTGGCCTGCGCAAGAGGGTATGGTGCAGGTTTAGAAATGAGTTCAGCAGCAAGCTCCCGCTTCAACGAATCTAAGTCGCGGAGCTTTGAGGTTTTGGTTGGCTTACTCTTGACTACGGCAGGAGAAGGAAGCTGGGCAAGCCATTGTGACCGGAGGTCGTGGGGCAGAGAAGAGGTGGATGATGAGCCAGGGGGGATTGTAGCTGGGACTTCGGTTTCGGAGGACTGTGGAGCTGTACTGGAGAGGGAAGGGAGGCGGTAGATACGAGCGCAGGATGTGACTACGCCTCGGGATATTAGAGATATGCGAACACCCAGGAGGGCGTTTGCAGGTATCGTAGGTGATGGAGAGTGAGTGGTGAATTGGTTGAAGAGGTCTTTCGAAACCTGGCGTAAGTTGTAGATTCGTGGCTCCTTTTGATTTTTCGATTCTTCCGTTGATGCTGTCGACTCATCTTGGTCTATATCCATGTCGTCTTCGGTTCGACCATTCGCTGAATTTCCTTCAGCTTCCTTCTGAGCATTTGTTGAACCGAACAGCAACTCAAAGTCACTAGCGAAGCCATCTCCCACCTCGCCCTTTCTCCCCCCACCCAGATCTAGTGATTCCCAGGCCACCCTTTTGCTCTTTGGTCGCTTCTCCCAGGCAGCCTTTCGTTTCCGACGCTCCTCGAGCTCCCACTCAGCGCCAGCTCTCGTCCCAGGGAAGTCACCTGGAAACCAAGGCTGACCACGTTCGAAGGCAACCTGGCGAATCTCGTTCAACCCTGCAAAGCGAGGGTTGCCCCCCGAAGAAAGGGAATAGTGCACTAAGCAGTACCAGATGTGCTGTATACACTTCCAGGGAGCTAGAAGGGTCCAGGTCCCTTGCGTCTGGGTATCAGTGCCAGTACGTGAGGCGAAAAGAGTCGTTGGAATTGGAGGGTCCGCCGCCGTGGGCTTTAAAGGAGATCCAGGAGTGTTCTTGCTTTTTCTTCTGTCGATCTGCTTCTGTGACGGGAGAAGAGACGCACGGTGGCGGGTGTTTCGATCGAAGATGGCATAAGGCTCTAGGTTCTCCTCTGCTGGCCACGATGCAATCCTTTCAAGAAGTTGTAGTTGCGGATCAGCATCCTCAGAGACTTCAAGACGCTTTGGAGGATACCGTAAGCGGGGATCTTGTACTGAAAAACCAAGCACGGAGCCAGAAGGTAGAGCAGCTGCATTGGTTAGTGCAGCCAAACCCCGAAAAAGCTCCGCGTGTTGGTCTTTTGCCCTGTCTTTCAAGGGATATGGATTCAATACAGCCAGCAGGGCTTCTGTCGATGCTGGTCCGGTTAGGTCAATGCTGCCAACCTCAAATCGAAGATCCTCGATGTAGAGTCGAGGGGTTTCCTGCTTTATCAACGATAATAGCTCGTTGAATAGCTCGAGAAAGGCCGATGGATGAATCCTCAAAAACACCTGTCTCTGTTGCTTTTTGGGTTCTTGGTTCGCTTCTTTTGACAGTTCAGGGTTCCATAAGATAGTACATGGTCCGATTACCTGTTGATCGTCACGACTTGATTGCCCTTGATTGATCCCTCGACTTAGAATACCCGTCCATGACCGGGTTCCAAGCCTCCATTTCCTTCCTTTGTCGTTCCAGCAGGAATCTTGAACAACACCTATTCGCTTAAGGACTCGTTCTATACCAGCACGATTGCCATATAGTCCAATGGTGCTCATATAACTCATCTCCCATATAACGGCGCCCTTGTCTCCCTGTGCTCGATGAGTCGGTCGGTATACCTTCTCGTTCGGCGTCAATGGTATGGCGAACCGCCACAGAGGTTGCAATGGATCAGTCATTCGTGCTCTCTTCGCATGCCATGAGTGAGTCGGTAACCAGGTTTTGCTAAGTTGTCGTTTTCGGAACTTGGCCTTGGGTTTCGGGGGTTCGTTGAGTTCGTTTCGTCGAATCTTGGGCCTCGGCGCTCGTCCTATCACAGCCAGATCCGTATCCATTTTACCTTTGCCTTTTTTTGCCTTTTGTAGCCCGAGTCTTCGCTTTCTTGCTGCTAATATCCCCAGCTTTCGCGCTGTTTCGGCTCTTATCTTGGCTCTTGTTGTCCTGGCCTTCCTCCTTCTTGCCTCCACTGTCGGGGTGTTGTCCTCTGTCATCTCTTTAACCGCGCGTTTCCTCAGTCTGCGAGGCACCCGCTTGGGATTGTGACTCGCTGTACGACGACGCAAGCCTCTGGGAACCTTTTGAAAGGCGCGGGTGCTACCAACAGCCTTGGACGTCGCCATGCTCTGTTCGAGAGAGCGAATCTCGAATTCGTGAGCAGCCACAAAGGCCTGAAGATCGAGCTCGCCATCGTTGAGGGCGGCCTCGGCGGGTTGTGCAGGAATGCTGCGCGCGACGTAGATC
Organism: Fusarium abutilonis; assembly: GCA_021655885.1. Classification (NCBI taxonomy): domain Eukaryota; kingdom Fungi; phylum Ascomycota; class Sordariomycetes; order Hypocreales; family Nectriaceae; genus Fusarium; species Fusarium abutilonis. The sequence goes on along the minus strand of JAJJWN010000485.1, from coordinate 55,057 downwards.
ATGGAGCGCTTCTGGCCAAAGTTGTCGCTGCGGCCATTGAGAGTTTCGGCCTTTCGCTTTCTATTCTCTTGCCCGGATTGACCTCCGGCAGAGGATCCCGGAGCCATGGCGAAGAAATCTTGGGGATGTTGTGTATGCGAAAGGTTATTCTCGATTGCAAGACGCGCGCTGCGAAAGGAGCAGAGAAAATAAAGCTTTATCGATAAGCTGGGGTTGAGCATGGCCCCTCCAGCCCACCTTGAAAGCTTTCATCCATGACAACCAATGTGATTTCAAGTTGTATCACGAATGCTTGCCTTTTAGAAATCAGCCATCTTGCTTGACCTTTTACATGTTTAATATGCTCTTAAATCTCAAAATATTTCCAACATTGCCCTCCAAATTTACGTTTATTGAAGAGTCAATCGATTGTGTTGTGTTGTAATCCATCCGTATGATACAAATTTGAGCCACAGCATTATTTCAATATCAGCTATTTTCCTGGAGATTGCAGTTCAGTCCACAAATAGGTATAAATGAAAGAAAATGTAAGTAAATGTAAGTGTGTCAAAAATTGGTTGTCAGTGCCATATATATGTTAACCAGAGTACAATATACTCATGTGTGAGCTAACATTGGTAGACGCTTATTGGATTTGACGAAGCAAACATTGAAACATAAGCACCTCTAGAAAGAGCATGTACTCGTACCTACATATAATTGTGCCGTCCGTCAGATAGCCTTCCTGGTCAACGCCATCGCCCATCAGCGAATATCACTTTTCCCGACCTATTCATAAATCCAATAACCAGAAATTGTGTCAGAAGGCTTGTTGCTGAGCCAAAGAACACGAGCTTTGCTTAGCAGACCCCTGAAGTCCTGTATGCTGTCTTATTTCATAACACTATAGTGTCTTCTTACAGCTTCAGCTAGCTGTCCAGGAGGTTTACATTTGGAACACAATTTGTGGCCCCTAAACATTCATTTGGTTAATCTCGCCAAGTCTAGTAGATGTTTTGGATCGCAAGTAAAACATACCAAAATTCAGGTGAATCAACAATGTTTGGTGTGCATGGTCTTTGGGTTCTCTCATAGGTCGAACACCATCTTCGTACAATCCAAGCGTCATGTCGGCAACGAAACTCGGCCTTGAAGTCACGAATCAGCTATATCCTATTGTATCTCCAGATGTTGAGAAATGATTGGGTTCGTACATAGAAATAGTCACACATGATCAACATGCTCATGATATGATATTGAAAGATGGACCAACATGCAATGGCGATCGTCATTGTTTTTTATATAATTGTCTTGTTGTATACCTCTTCAGTCCCCCCATCCTAATCTCATAATGTTATTGAGAAGCTCTGCGGTGAGAGGAGAGTGGTTCTTCTCGTCTCACCTGAACATCATCCCTCCAAGCCTCATATTGCTTCTTTTCGGGGTGCCATCCAAAGGAAGTGATGCAATCTGCAACTGCAAGCAAGGAAGTAGTAGACGAATCGGGAATTGGAGGTAGTGAAAAGAGCATTTTAAGAAAAAGAGAAATAATAGAGTTACCCCATGTCTCATCTCTTTTCCCGAGAAGAGAGGAAACCTTTTGGGTTGGCAGGTCTAGGGGGGACGCCAGGACCGGGAAAGGCTGCATACTCGCATTGTTTTGGCTTAAGCTTGGAAGAACGACTGTATAATGAATTTTATTCTCAAATCTTGTATAGTTTTAAATCGTCTTTATTTGAAAGCAGGGAGACAGTGCTGAAAGATCGCCAGAGGCGAGACCTTAGTGGTTCAGTGCGATGAGCCCGGCTCTTGGAATCCTCCCTTGCCTGTGGCGTTTTAATATCCCGGCCGCCAACAAGTTTTGGGTCACTCCTACCCTGTCTGTTCTTTTCAGCTTGTAGCCTGGTTTTCTATTTCAGCTCGGATACAAGGTTTGTGGTAGTAAGCATGCATGTTCATCCTGATGGGGAATCCCCGAGCAAGCGGCAACCATCTCAGCTCCATCTCCATCATGACAGGATGGCACTACATAGCTTATCTGAGTTATTCAAGCCTATACTTTAATCACAGCGTTATATAAAACAAGCTTATTAGATCGACTCCCCTGTCTACATGAAATAAATAAACCGCTGACTCCTTACAAGGTTGAAATGGCCTGCATAAGCATACTTCCTACCGGTAGACCTCTAGGTACTGATTCTATAATGGCATTGCGCTCTATATCTTTGCCTTTACTTTGTCCTCCCCTCCACGACCCGCAGGCTTACCTATATACTTCTTAAACTCTTCCGAGACTGTTGACTTCTCTTCTTGTGTTTTCTTGGTCCACTCTTCGTATTTGCGCTCATCTGTCCACCACCGCCCAACCTCGGCTTTGATCCAATCCGCCGCAGCGCTCGCGCATAAGCTCGGGTTTTCCATAGGAATCAAATGACCGTTGTTTTCACCGACAACCTTCTTTACACGCCCCTTTACCTGACCGCCACTTCCGCCGACACCAGTGCCTGTTAGAGTCATCTTTTCCTCTTGCAGTTCTAATGAAGAAAGCTCGCTTTTCCCGCCAAAGACGTAGAGTACGCTCGGTCGAACTTCAGGGAGACGGGCGAGTGTGTTGGGTCCCTCAGGGCGGTAGACGGGGTAGGTTGGCCAACGTTGATGAAGGCTGGGGTTGAGATCCGGCGTGAGCTCAGGATGAATGAGATTCTTGCCCTCTGCGTCATACGCGTCCCAACTTGGTCGTAGATAAGTAAAGATCTCTTGGTGCTTTGTCGTAGCCAACGTCACACTTTCTTCTCCCGGAACACTTCGAATACCATAGTCCAGCCAGCACTGTAGAACACGAGGATCCCAAGCCTTATAAAAGGGGCTGCGATTAAAAGACGCTGCCGCTTCAGCGCGCGAAGGCCAGACTTCACGGCGGTACATACTCATCGCTGCTGGGCCGGCATTCTGGGCACCCGGTGTGGAGGCGTAGTGTGAGATTACGGGGTCAAGAAGGACAAGGGATGCGAAGACGCGGGGATGAAGGAGGGCGACATTTGTAAGGGCGTTTCCGCCAAAGGAATGGCCCATTGCCATTATCGGTGGGGGTGGGCGGAGAGTGTTGATCATGTGGAGGATGTCACGGCTATAGTCGATCCAGCTTGCTGAGGGGAGGTTAGTATTGGGAGGTATAAGTGAAGGGAGGGTGGATGAGTTACGGTCGTTGCCCAGGGCGTCTTGGTTGATGACGCCGCTTTGGCCTTGCCATGCTGCGTCGGCTATCAAGATACTTCGAATGCGCACATTACGGCGTTTGGCTTCATGGTAGAATTCTTCCCATAACGGTTCATACAGTTCCTACGGCAGTTAGCATGAGTTCTTTTGGGTAAGGCGGGCTGTGTTTACCTTAGGGAATCCATTGGCGTGTGCGCCAATGATAGTGACGTCGCCTTTTTGAAGATTTAGGTTATCTTTGGGAGAGTATTGCTTAACATGTAGCCAGAGCTTCTCATCTTCAGAATGAGATGTTGCACGGGCGTATTCTCGTATATATGAAGCCTCGATTGTGTGCTCTTTAATGGTGAAGGGAAAGGAAGACATAGTGGTGATGTAGTGCTTCACCTAAGGAGTTCGTAGAGAGTTGAAGAACTTTAAGCAATACAGAATGTAACCAAACACCAGGATATGTAAATTGACTAATGGGATATAATGGATTTATCAGGCTTCATGAAACGAGGTTGAATGAAGGGACGGCCTCGGCAAAGCTTGTGGGGCGGACGGGAGATGTGGGGGGTGGGGGAACCTCGGTACCTGAGGCCGGCACGGGAAGTGGCCGCTAAGGAGCTTGGGCTTGCATGAACCATCGTCATCTCAGCATCGTCATATCAAAATTTCGTGCCAACTGAAAATCAGACAACACAGTATCTTGAGGTTATCATGCAATGCTTCAAATAGCATACCGGCAACACCGAAAAGGCGTGACGCGCCACACGTCGTTCAAAATCCCGTCATGGCACCTCAGCTGCTTCTCTTCGCTGGTGCACCACCAGCTTCGTCCTTCGACGCCGAATCCTGCACCATAACCCAAATCGACGATTCCTTCGCCAATTTTCTAGGAATTGTTCCTCGCAAACCGAATCCTGCGCCGCCGTCTGACCTCGTAACTTGGCGCTCCCTTCCCCTGACGAGACAGCCTCTTCACACGGGCTTCAGTCAAACCCACGACATCAGCATTACCCTAGGCAACCAGTCTGAGTTTTTCACCACAGCTGAAGTCTCGTTTAAGGGACAGTCGCAATCGCTTCAAGGTGTAGACCCTGGAACTGTGCTGTCGCAATTCTATGACCACTCGCTAGCCGTGCACAACTCGATTCCTTCATCGCAACTCGGGAGCTTCGATGAGACGTCTATGGAGGAGACGTCGTTTATAACTGCCTCTTCTGCTGGACAGCAGGATGTAACAGAGTCTGTACCTTTTCACCTCTCTAACTTGGAAGATATCCCACCCGCGCCGAGGATCCTCGCCCTCAATCCACAGACAGTCACACTTAACATTATCGTTGGCATTATATCCATCGCCCAGCCCCGGACCGTCACGACGCGATGGGGTCGCACCCTCTCCTTGGTTGAGATTCTGGTCGGCGATGACACAAAGTCCGGGTTCGCCGTGACATTCTGGCTTGAGGGTAAGAACGCTGCTGCCACTGAAATCGGCGCCCTGCGGCGTCAGGACGTTGTGCTTATGCAAAACGTTGCCCTTCATGTATTCAAGGACAAGGTGTACGGCCAAAGCCTCCGCAGGGGCATGACCAAGGTGAGTCTCTTGTGGCGGAGAGATGGATCTGGTCTTTACTCTACAAGGGAACTTGGTAAGCGTGGCCATATGCACCCGCAGCTACAAAAGGCCAAGCAAGTCAAGAATTGGGTGCTCAAATTCGTGGGAGCTGATGTTGGAGTAAGAACAAGGGCTAGAAAGGCGCAAGTTTCATGGGACAGACCACCGGATGATACACAATAACCAAAGTTTCGAAAAAAAGGCCTCAGACCGTTTTAATTAATCATGCTATGAGATTAGACAATTATCATTACCTGCGCTAAATGTAACCAAGAGAAGAGAGATGTCTGTGGGTATCTATGTCAAACGCCAATCTCGTCGAACAACGAACGATCGCATAAATCTGTCTTAGACAAGCAGAGCGGGCTCAGGCTTTCGGGTCTCGCCGTCAGGGCCTTTCTTGACAGACTTCCACTGGAAGGTGAGGCATGCAATAAGAGCACATGCAGCACAAGCAAGGGAAATGTAGAAGGTGTCTCGGAGGCCCTTCATGTACGCTTCCAACACAGTGTCCAAGGCGTCCAGACGACCCATCTTGGCTAATGTGTCTTCGATCTCTGAAGCACCGATGTTGATGAAAATTGTAGGGTCAATGCCGATGTTGTCGGCCTTGATTGTGTCGATCAGGCCGTTCTGGAAGACAGTTTGAGCAACGGCTATGAACAAGGCCCCGCCGAAAGCTTGGAAGAACTGGACCACGGCAGTACCAACAGGCACCCATTCTTGAGGCAACACAGTCTGGACGATGAGGACACCGATCTGGAAGCCTGCGCCAATACCCAAACCAGCGATGACCTGGTAGCCGAACCACTCCTTAAGGGGGGAATCAACATCAAGAGTGGTGAGCATACCGCAACCGACTGTGTAGAGAACCATACAAGGGATGACGACATAGTTGTAGTACCCAATGGCGGTGATGATACCTCCCGAGACAATGGAGCACACGACAGTGGCGAGCAGGAGAGGAAGAATTTTGATTCCGGCTTGGACGGCACTAACACCCTGAATAGCCTGGAAGTAGAGAGCTACGAGCATATCAGTCAAAGAGCAGTGGGAGTGGAATCCATTAAGGACTTACAGAGGTAGAAGATGAGAGGAAAGAAGCCGGCACCAAAAAACATGGCGAACAGCATGGCGGACAGAGTGTTGCGGTTTTTGAACAAACGAGGTGGTAGGGTTCCTTGGTCATCCTGCCAGAACTGAATACCAATGAAGATGGCAATCATGGCTCCGAAACCGCAGAAGAGCCCGATGATGCGAGAGTCATCCCAAGCATAGTCAGCGCCACCCCATTGCAGGGCAAGGAGCAGGCAGATGATGGCCGGGATGAAGATGGCGGCGCCAGGAAGATCAAGCTTGCGGATACGGTCCATCAAGGTCATGTTCATGGAGTCGGCCGAGTTGCGGTTAACGCGGACGAAGAAGAAGATGATGACCATGGCGATGCCGCCAACGGGCAGATTGATATAGAAGCACCAACGCCAGGTAGCATGCTCGGTAAAAGCACCGCCAAGAAGAGGGCCAGCAACGGAGGCGATACCCCACATGCCTCCAACGAGACCAAAGGCGAGAGGACGCTTTTCAAGCGGCACTGAAGAGGGTGTCAATTGGGTTTACGGGGACATTGTTAGGGCAGAGCATACTAATGAGAGAGAGAATAACAATGGATCCAGAAAAGAGACCGGCCGTTCCAATCTAGCAGTTCAGTTAGAGTCGGGTTTCTCAAGAACTGGGAAGTTGGCTTGCTTACTCCAGCAATGGCACGTCCAACAATGAAGGTAATGGAATCAGGCGCAACGGCCGATATCAAGCTACCAATTTCAAAGATGAAAACAGCAATGAGATAGGCAATCTTGACGTTGAAGTACTTGTAGATGGTTCCGTACATGGGCTGCAGTGCTGTGGTAGTGAGCAGATAGGCAGAGCCATACCATCCAATATCCTTAACGCTCTGGAACTGCGCCGTGATGGCGCCCAGTGCGGGAGCGATGATGGTCTGGTCGAGGGCAACGAGGAAGATGGAGAGACAGAGTGAGGTGATGATAAGGGTCAACTTTGCGGCACCGGGATACTGAGGTTCTTCATCGGCGGGAGCGTTGTTGTTGCTTGTCAGGATAGAGCCAGTCTGCTGCTCCTTATTGTCGGCAGAGGTATCGAGGATGTTGTTAGAGCCTACTTCGGTCTTTTCGTCAGACGAGAGACGAGTCTCTTCAACCATGGCGTTGGTAGGCGCCGTGGCAGGTGTGGTTGTGGCCATGGCGATGTTGTTGCAAGGGGAAAGAAGAAGCAGACGAAGATGGAGCTCAAGATGTTTTTATGTAACAAGCAAAGCTCTGGCGTTGGTGGAGGAGGGAGAATGCAAGCAGCCCCTGGTAACCAAAAGGTGTTTGTATGGGAAGAAATTATCAGCCTCGTTTTTTTTCTTCTTCCCACTGTTGGAAATGCAAGCCCAGATGATTGGGACCGTTCAGTTGCACTGCAGGGGCAGGTTTGGAAATGGGCTGAATATAAAATAATCGAATACGTCAGTGACTATATGTGATGGATATGTAGGTAGTTACAGTACGGATAGGTGAATGCATAATCGTATTAGCTTCCTTTGTTACTCCCTAGCTCCAAATCTCCCTTGTGAAAGATGGACAAACCAAAACAATGAAAAGCCGAACAGATTGATTACCCGCACCTAGATCAAACGTCGTATAGACGAGACATACACGATCAGCGGTCGGTAGGCACCCTTGTCACGGCAGATAAGCGAGTAAGAATGATGTGTTGGTCGGACATTTGATCAAGGCCGACGTCCGACGGGGAGAGATGAGTCAAGGGAAATGAAGGCTTTTGGAAGTGTCATTGATTTTGGGACATTTACTCAATTCAATGTTACACTGTAATTAGGTAGTATTAAGCAGTTCAAATTTTTATATTGCCAAGCACTGCTCACTTACACAGTAATTCCACTTCGTTAAACCCGCCTGACCTTTAAAAAAGGTCCCTTAAATATGATCAATCCCCACAAGGCTGGACGTGCGTGCTGATCCCTAACTCCCAATCTAACGGCAACGATCCCCGTGCCAAGCCCTTCCTGAGTGGTCTCGACTGTGTGGACTCTTTTCATCCATCGTGACTCGGATCTAAGACAGTACAAAGGCCGAAGACCGACATGACGGATAGACTCAACATCCATTCAACAAAAGGTTACGCCGTTACGGAGTATGTCAGATTAGATTTTGTTACGCATGTTGACGCGTTACACCGGTAACACTCTTACATTGCTTAGATATGCTGTAAAACCTTGTCATTTGCACACAATATCAAGGACTAGGCACGACATCTTGTCATACATCACTTCTACAGATGGCCAGCGTATTAAACTCAGCCCGAATCTATGGAATATACCTGATTTTTTTCAGAACTGCCAAGATACTTCGACCAATCTTACACTGAGAATCTCGTTATCTGACACCACAATGTGAATAGTGGCTTCGGTCTCGACCCTTCCGCCTTGACAGCGGTCCAACATGCGTCCAGAGTCTGAACTTTCAGATACAGTTCACAAGTATCACCAGCAATTTCCAATCCACCCAAGTAGCTCGCAAGCACATCAATGAACTCTTATCCTTGCAGAATGAGGCAGAATCACATCGATACAGTGGTCTGGATGATGGCTGCATAGTTATTACATCGCCTTTCAAGCATCTTGTCTCCTAACTATGCCTGGCTGTTACCTTGACAACTCTGTATATGAGTTTAATCCTGTTACTTGTGGCGGCCAGGCTTACACCTACATGTTACTTTTAATGCTTGGTACATTCTTAGATTGATTACAAAAGCGGGTATATATATTGGGTAAACGTCTTTTAACACCACGCTACAAGACATAAACGTAGCAGTGAAAGTCACCTCGTTCAGCATTATTATTGGGTCATCATTGATCTAAAGTGATTTTATCATGCCACTAATAGAGAAACGAAACACTAGGTGTCTCTGTAGATACGTGTCTATCCATCATGGGCAGGCCCGTCGTTCCTATACCCATTATACCACGAAGAGATCCCAATTACTCACGGCGCCACCGACTAGAGCGATTCCTTAAGTTTCCTGTTAATTGGAGAGAACTCATCCTCTATGTATGAGGGTGCCAGAACAGAAGTTCATCCTCCGTTATCTCCTCCCTTCTACAAGCAGAAGGAGGCACTTCACTATTGCGTTATGGATCGTAAAGTGATAAGCATATGAACCGCTTCCAGATCTCGCAGTTGCTGGTATTTCTGGTACCAGGATAATCTAATTCAGATATTAGACATCTTTATATAGCAGTGGTATGGAATGAATAGCCACAAACCTCGATGATGCTCTTGACAGTAACTACACTGGTAATCATCGTCTTTGTTGCACATCTTACGCATTCGAGAGATGTCAAGTTGTCCGTTACTGTTGCGTATTGGTTAGCACATACCTATGGGTAGGTCTAGAACTTCTGCATACCATGCGAGGCGGCTGGGCTGATTCGTCTGGTTGTGCCACAGCTTCATCATCGGATTCAAGCTTAACATCAGGCTCATTCTTGGTCTGCTGATCGGATGCGCTCTCTTCAGGAGAGGGAGACTGGACCTGATCTTGACCTTGAGCAATTTGGTAATCAGCTTCCTCCGGTTGAACCAAGCTCACACCAACCTTGAGAACGTCGGTAGGCGTGACGGGAAGCTTCTTGATAATCGCCTTTATGAAACGATCCTCAACATTGCTCTTCCTGAAGTTCCAAATGACGTCCCGAGTAAATTGCCGACAGGCCTGAGTGTGCGGGAGCATCTCCTTGCTGCCTTCCCTAAGCCTCAGCAGACCGTCTCCCTTGTCCTGATTCTATGTCAGTACCAATGCATGGATATATGTGATACCGACATACATGTGACCTAAGGCCTCGCTTTTCGACTACTACTAGGTTGCGGTAGGCACTCCAGTACTCCTTGGATAAGATTAGCTTATTGAAGTTCCCGAGAAAGGAATATAGACGCACAGCAGATGCTGCGTCACCGTAATGGAGCTGATGAGTCACTCGATGAGTTGTAACGGCTTGGAGAAAGAACCCCCCAAGTCGCGTAATGGCAACGACAAGGCCCCGTCGACATTCTTCATTGAGTCGGTGCTGACCATCGGCCGTACGCTCGCTAACAAGGGTATCGATCGTCATCGTGGTAGTACGGATATCCACGTAGTTTCCCGCCATGAGGCCAGGAACACTGCGAGATATTGTTAGATAATAGCCAAGCAAGAAAATCTATGCAAACAATTACCTGGTGCATTTGGTCGCACTTTTACCGAAGGAGCAAAGCGCACATCTCTTCAGCTAAAACGAGGGGAAAGTGCAATCAAAGCGAACTCTCTCTGTAGGAGCTGGGTTTTCCTCAGTAGCGTTGCTGATGCGTTACGAGGTAGCGTCCATCTCTCGCTTGAAACAAGGAATTTATGGAAGGTCTTTGTTGGATTCGACTTCGCCTGAATCCTGGTTGAGGACGCTTTGCTTCTTTCTCTTTGCCTGGGCGGGAGGCATCTTGCCGGCTTCAAGAAGCGAGAGGTGGGAAGCTGGCAGATGGCAGATGATAAGGAGTAAGAAGAGCTTGAATGGGGGTGAAGGGGAGAAACAAGTGGGAGAGGTCGAGAGAGAAGTCCAGGACAGTGGGTACCTCGAGAAGCGCCCTCGCTCGAGAGAAGTGCAAACGCCGCCTGGCAGTGCCCGTCACTGACAGCCAATTCTTGAAACACAATAAAAGAGAATAGCAACAATGAGAACGCACGAGAATCATTACTCACCACCTCTCGCTATCAAAATCTAAGTGGAGCCCAAATGTTTATTTACCTAAAACCAGCGCTATCAAACATTCGTTTCTCCTTCTCAGGCGCATTCTTCCTCCTCGATCTGGCTGATGCTACAGGGACTCTTCAAGAGAGATTCTCTGTCATCATCGCTGCGTATTCTGAAGAACCATAGCTTTCCAAAGCCCCTTCTTCAAGTATTTACGTGGCTCGCCATCCCGAACCCAAGTCTACTACACCGGACAAGGACCACTTGGTGAGTTAGGCCAAAGCAGCTGCACCAAAACTTCATCTTGGCCAACTGAGCTAATACATCATAGTACTGCACTCTTTCACAATGTCAACTGAAGCATTTAAGGGCCGCCCCCTCGTGGTCCGCTCTGCTCTGCAAGAATATGCCGGACGACGTCCGAGAACGACTTCTCAAGCTCTTGAAGAGTGGAGAGTTCCATCACACTGGAAGATCCAAGACTAGCCCTTCGTACCATCCGATGTACAAGGCTATGTGGAATCAAACACTCCAGTCACCGAAGTGGATCTTCGTCACTTACGAGCGTGGTTCATCATGTTTTCCGTCTTTGGTATTGAAAAGCTGGAGAAGACCTGCAAAGGTATCAAGGCCGTCGAGGCGCACTACGGTAAGGGATTGGGTCAGGATTTGAAGTATCGACATGGTCCAGATGATAGTGGGGAGCATTACTGCTACATGATCACTCAAATGGCCAACGTACTTGATGAGAACGTCGAAAAGATGAAGAAATACGACGCGAAGATTGAAGATCTCGAAGCCAAGATTGAAAACCTCAAAGCGCAAATAGAAAAACAACAAAAAACCATTAATCACCTTGAGAATTCTAAAAGTCAGTCTTATACTCACTTTGCCGAGGAAGAGAGTGACCTGATGTTTGACGAAGACTCAGACGACTCAGACGCCAAGTTCTCTAGGGCTATGGACATGGATGGATGTTTTTAGATGAGGATATGGAGCCAAGGCATACACGATTGTCACGTGTCATTCCGGTTGGAAGGGCTACGATGAAAGATTAGTTTCAGGTTCTTGACTACTTATCGCATACCAGAGTCAATTGACACTACCCCTAGTTCTTCCCAACTTGTATTGCTTTAACCCCCCCCTTCGACCGTGCCTTAATGTCTGCAAAACTGCAGGTAACAAAGTAAGGAATGCAAACAAAGTTGTTTTAAATCAAGATTAGGGTCACGAAACCTAGAATCAGAGTAAACAATAGCTCTGCAGCATATCATGACGAGACAATGATTTGAACATGGTAAGAAAAAGTGTCCTCTGCTGCAGTGTAGGTAGGTGGTTTACACAGCGTGCGGTCAAATGTGGAAACAACAGTTTTCCGAATCGCGGGATGGATGGCCGGAAGAGGTCAGGACGTCTGTTGGTCTATGTAGACTCCACTTTCGAGGTCTGTTCAACCATGTCACCCATCTTCTCTTGTGAAATATCACATTCAACCGCAATAAATCTCCAGAGAGCGACATAGAGCTGATTTGCAAGAGATTTAAATGTTCTAGGGCAGATCGATATTCAGGAAATGGCATACCGTCCATAGTGTCTTGGGTAGCACTCTGAAAACACACCTATCAAGACGGACTGGGAATTCGTAGACGTTTCGAGTCCGACAATGATCTCGTGGCGCTAAGGCGATAGAAAGGTGTCTGGAAATCTAATGCTTGTCAGATACAGCACTATGCTGGACTTATTTGACAAAATCCCATGGACTAAAGCGACCGGGAATACCAACATCTGGCTTTCCAGAACCGCGAAGTCGCCCGAAGAAAAAGGAGCCAAATTTACCCTTGGTGGCCTAAGAGCATCGTTTAAGGTTCTTAAGACTTTCCGTGTCTAAATAGCTCGTGATGAGCATCGCACAATCTGGGTTGACGCGCGCCAGTGACAACTTCGGGGAGGCGGAGGGACTCTGAGCCAACTCCATGATGCGACGGGTGAAGTAAAGAAACCCGGATTTCCACGAAGGTGCTGAATACCACGAGCGTGGAGTTCGCTCAGGCGGCGAACCAAAGTACAGAATCTCTTGGTATCACACTTCTTAAAGCGGGTGAGATCAGCCCAGTCCTGAAAGGTGACGTTGGTATAGCTGGAAGACATGCACTACGAAGAGTAAGCAAATGGTCAAGTAGGAAAGAAAATTTCAAGGCACGTACACACACCAGACAAGTTTTCGTCAGTCAGTATGGTTGACTGTGAAATGAGAACTGAGCTCGAGACTTGGAACGGATAGTGGAAAACACTTGTCGACGATGAATGGCTGCTTACTGTGCTCGGCCAGAAATACCGCGCACAGGGTTATGGAGGAAGCGTGGCTATTGTTAGGAACTTTATTAATTTAAAAGCTCACGATCGGGCTTGAAGTTATTGTGAGAGAGATGATGAGGTGTAGTTTCGAATACCGAAGGGATGAGAAAAAAAGGTAGCGGTAGCAGCGGCTGCGTCAAACTCAAACGCGGCCCAAACTCGAATGCAAATAGGAGAATGAGTAGAAATAGAATAATAAGGTAGCCTGAAAGGTTTTACAAACGCGATAGCTCGCAGAGTGAACTAGGCGAAAAAAAAAGCCTTAGCAACCAGACAAACCACTGCGAATCGTAAAGGACCCGAACTATTTTGTTACTTTCAATCCTTTACATTTGCAGAAATCACCGCTTACTGCACGGAAACACGCATCAGTTGTAGTGGCCTTCAGAACCTTTCAGCAACCTGATCCGAACTTCGCAAACATTATATTCATTCTGCCTCCTCTTTTTTTCCACATCAATCGATCTTCTTACTTCCACTTCAAGCCCTCTTCTGCGTGATACCACAAGGGAGTATTCACTCCTCTGTTTCCGTGATGCTCAACCCTCAGCTGTAAGCTTATGCGATCTGCTCGATCAGTATCTACCAACGGCGAGACCTGTGACTAATAATTATTGAATTGCTAGCCCACAAGCTATGACTTAGTTTCCAGTTCGTGAAGATGACCAACTCTGCGAATCCCAACGCCCCGAGCGACCTCGATACGAACTTCAACCTCCCGAACATCACCAAGAGGGAGGTGCATCACCAACGAATCACCATTTTCAACCTACGCCCCAAGTTCAACTCAATGAGCGAGCTTGAAGAAGCGATGTCGGATGACGTCCCATCTCGGAAGATTCGTCTTCATATAGAAGAAATGCTCCATGTAGACGATATTAATATCAGAAGACATTTATTAAGAAGAATATCCCTCACCAAATAAGTGTCTAAGAGTTAGAACATGACTCCTTTTGAAGACAAGGTAATTCTTCTATGTCTGGTCCTCGTGTACCCAGCCTCCATAGACTTTCTAAGCTGCACCCGCGATCATTCTGGCCAATCGCCGAGAGGTGTAGCTTGGCAAGCATATAGATGCTAGCGAGGATAAATCATCGTTCTTTTGTAGTATTGATATCTCTCTATTTCATCCCTGGTGCCATGTCATATTGCTTCAACGAGATGATAGTCCCGGATAGAGATATACAACATCGTTAGTTTTTTTATAACTAAGTCCTGCACACTAATTCCTCAGAGCTGCCTGTATTGAGAGCCGAATGAACATGAAGGCGATTATTACATATGGTGTATTGTTTCCGAATTTCCCTGCCTGATCCTCCTAAAAGGATGTAGTAACGCGAAATCTGAACACGCAATCCTATCACATAGAACTTCCTTCAATCATTGATGAGAAACTTTGGATCGATTCCCATGCTTTCATAGCTCTGAAGAGTGTCGGCCAGAGTTCTAATCTCCTTCTTGAGGCTGTCTTTCTCCTTCAGTACCTCCTCCAACTTTTCCAACGTCTTTTCATTCGTGTCCTGAACTCGGGAGAGCTCACCTATAACGTCCTTGATGAGATGGGGGATGAAGTGCCCGGTATCTTTAGGATAAGTCACCCACGTCTTCGCCTCGAGCACCCAGTCTCCATATCGCTTCACAAGAGAGCGACCGATACTTCTACAAACTAGCGACCTTTGCATGCTTCTCTTTCGAGTAGATACCAACAAGAACAAACCATCTCTGGTAATCGATGTATATCCATTTTGGGACTTCTCCCTCGGTGTCCCACATCTCTTTGCAGAGTGGATGAAGTGAGGGCTCTGACTTGGATTCTTTGTTATGATGGAACCGGCCACTCTTAAGCAGTTGAATCAGTTCTTGTCGAACTTTGATTGGCATAGTTGAGCTGTATTCATTGAAACGCTCACAGATTCCCATCGCGCTCGCTCGGTCGGCCTCTTCTTCGCGCCCCAGGGGCAAATCCTCCACGTTCAGATGCATGGGAACCGGGTCAAGCTTAGGGCTGCTTTCGTCGTCATCACTTATGTCTAGAGGAAGCTCCTTTGTTCCTTCATGAGCCATCATGTACAAAACTAAAAAGATTCTGTCAGCATGCAGACCAAAGGCGGGATGGTGGAGGCAAGTCGACGCAACAAACTTACTAGATGCTCTCAAAGCGGTCGGTGATATTCTGGAGAAGATAGAGATAGTATATATAGATGCTCAAAGGTAAATATACCCAATTTTGGAAGCCGTATATCTGCAGGGGATGTTATTAACTTGAGCCGAGATAGATGTTGGCGTTTGTGGGTTGTTGGTTGCTGATGTTGCCCTGAGGGTTCTACTTTGCTAACCTCTATATTAGGTACATCTCAGAGAATGCAACAAGATTGCTGAGGGTCGCTCGAGCTCTGGAGTACGTCGACACATCACAATAACCCTCCCACGTATAAATACTGACATGAACTGCAAGAATCGAGACCTCTTTCTGTGACTCCGACCCGGAGACGATTCATTCCTGCGACTCACCCACGCTAACAATCAGTTTCTTCATGAACTGGGGAGTCTCTGTGCTTCGAGGGCTTTCCAGATATTGAACGAGAGAAAATCCTGAGACAGATTCCCGTCAAGAGCGCGGCAGATCATTCCGCTTCTGGTTTCGAATGGTAATTTCGTCAGGACTAGGCAGAGACATATAAGCTTCTTACTTCTGTATCTTTGGGCAGTTTAGAGGCTAGAAGAAGCTGAGAAGAGGCGCTCAAATCCTATGTCTTTGCGTTAGTAGCTTGGAGAGTAGAGTGATGGGGCTATGCAGCGTTGATACCATCACAGATTCTCGAGACTTTTTTCATATTGTATTGCCTTTGTGATTCTTTCCCTTGTCTAAAAACTCTTATTAATCCGATCTGTGCCATTGACGCTTGGGGTGGATACTGTTTGCCACTGCTCTCTCTCGTCTTCTATAATGAATCTCAGGGCTGCGAACCCTCACGTTCCCCCGTGCTCGCCATTTCTTCTCTGCGTTTTTTTCTTTGTTATTTGCAGACCCCAGTTCTACTCTTCTGCCCCGCCTTTTACTTGTGACCCTGTTTCTTTCTTTTCAACTCATCATCACCCTCTTCTTTTCTTCCCCTCCCTTGCTTCTTTATTCTGACCCTTATTCTTGCGCTCTTACATTTTCTGCCTATGATGAGAAGTACCTAGGCCCCATACAAGCACACCGAAGCGTACCGCACGTATGTGAACAGTGGTGTCAGGCTGGATGACTTGCTTCCACCACTGGACTTCACTGGGGTTTGTGGTTGTTACTCCAAGTTTGGATATATGAAGCTGATTCATCTAGCATGGCGAAAATAGAGCAGTGTCAACTGTACGTGGTGAAGTGTACTGCCGCTTCCGAGAGCCAGAAGGGTGGCTCTGTGTAAAGGTGCTCCTTGCCCACCTACCCATTATTTGTCACGCCAAAGACCATACAAATTTACTTGTCAGGGGAGGAAGCTTAGCACAGAACCGGCTTTGCGAGATCATTACAGACGATACCACAGACTAAGAGTCATTGACCGTGGCCGCGGTACAGTTCCCGCCGATGAGTGCCAACAAGTCCGACGTAAGAAACCCTACCTCTTTTCATTCAACCGCCATGTTGACTCATATGATCCGTAGGCTGGTACCGAGACGTAGTAGCTGGAGAAATGCCTTCTTGGCCTCTTGCTCCTGGTGGAGGTCCGAGCACTGACCAAGCTAGCCACCAGATACAGGACCAGTCTCGTCTTCCTGAGGACCCAGCCCCTGGGCAAGGAAGCGATCAAGGTGACGACCATGGTTTTAATCGAGCTGATGATGAAATTGTTAGTGGAGATCTCGACCGAAACCAGTCTCTCTCTCGTCAGGAAACAAGTCCTGATCAAGGCGGCTACCAAGCTGGCGTCCAAGCTCCCGAGAGCCACGAACACCATGAACAGAGCCATGCTCCTTCTTTTCGAGATACAACCCCTCTCCAAGAAGTTGAGAGTGAGGCTCACATCGATAAGGAGGCTGATGTCAAGAGCGAGGCTGATTCAGAGTCATATGAACCATCACCACCTCATCGTCGGGCCGTCTCTCGAACTCCGTCTCCGCCTCCCATGGTATGAAAAACTTACATTGACACAGATAACTAAATACCGAACAACCTACCTTCATGGCGTATCCCATATTTTCTTGGTGGGAAGTTCGATGTAGACAAGATGCGAGAAATGTGCAATCAAAGGCTTAACTTCCAATGCGAGTACTGCAGTACGAAAGGAAGAAGTTTGTTACCACGTACTCTTGGTATGAGAGATATCTAACGTTCGAATTATAGATTGTCCAGGCCTTTTGTACACTAGCAGATGTGCCATATGGAGGCGATTTTCCCCCCCGCTGGAATACGGCATGCGTAATCCCGCAGCTCACCTGAAGATAGAGAAAGATGAGGAAGACTGGGCTATTAATGTCTTCGATGCCTGAAGCAACAGCCAGAAGGAGAATTCGAATTTCGTGCCCACCAGTTGCCACGTATCTGGATGAATCTCTTTCATGTCGCATTACATTGGCGGTCATCCGAGTTTAAACTGAAAAGAGTCTGCTTAGAATCGACACAGTACATTTAAGGTACTATATCAGAAGAAAATGATGGGGTACTGCTACAGACACCACATCTCGTACTACGACAATATCTGTTTTCCAACTACCGCTCTTGGGCGCGCTCAGCATATTTACTAGACATAATCTCGCGACTTTCTTCTGCTTGAAACGCAGCTATAGCTTGGCCGCAGTCTCACAAAGTTACATGAAGCGGTCATCGGGCGTGAAAACAAGACTTTAGGCTCTTCTATTTTCGTTGAGGGGGTTATTTTATCAAGGATATGTTCCTTCACGGCATCATGTGGAAAAGGGGAAAATCACGGCATGGGTCTTGATTCTCAAAACCGGTTCACATATGTAGCTTTCAATCAGGCTAGCATTCATCTCCTATTTTAAACGGTCCCTGTGTCTACGTCTTGCTCTCCAGCTAATCCCAGAAAATATCACCCTCAGCAAGACCAATCACAGGCTTGAAGGGAATCTGTTCGATAATGCTTTTCTTGACTGTTTCCAAAATCCCGTCTTCGCTAAGGGACCACTCTAGGTCGTGTAGAAAACGAATATAGGCGCCGTTGAGTTGGTGGTACTGCTCATGTCCCCTCATAAGTCTCAAGAGGCCGTCGTCTTCGGTCTGGAGGTTCGCGTCAGTAATTTTGTCCCTGACTGTTGTCCCCGCTTGCGCTCTTGTCGATTGCTTCATTTCTGTCCCTGATGCGTCCCTCATTTTGCCACCAGGAGGACGTTGCTTCATCCGACTATTTTGATTATGGCGTGTGTGCTTTCAAGTTTGGGGACCGTCTAGTCGCCGACTATCCACTTTGGTTAGGATCCGTCATGGCCATACCAACACTTATAGTAACTCTGACTGATCGTGATTGTCCAACTTTCTTCGCAGATCTGGTCGGTATTGATCATCGAATCTGTCTCGCTAGATGGAATGGTTGGACTACAACAATCCATCTTTGACATCCCATCGGTGAGAAAGTACCCAGAAGGATACAGGGGAAACCACTTGGAGGGCCACTTCACATCAACTACCGTCTCGATAGAATTACCCGGATTTTTTTGACACTATAGATATAGTAATAAGAGTGTCTCCGCTTCTGTGGCTGACTTCCTGATACTGTTTGAGGGTCTGGAGGCGTAATCGACCAAGAAATCAGCTTAGTCCAATTATCTCATTTGAGATCAGAAGTACATATTCTACAGCCATAAGTTTGTCAAAAAAGAGGTACTGCTAATTATCCAGTTATTGATTGTGACCTCTGTTTCCACTGTTAAGCTTTTCTGAAGTTAGTCTATGGCAAATCAGGTCAGTCCACTTTTGCGACCAACTTAACTCCGTATCTAACTCAGATCGCTGTTTCTCGATCTAGATGATATTTAAAAGGACAAATTTTAAGCTCAGAGTCACAGGCGTTTTTTAGATGTGGTTATGTGATTTCACTGATTATATTGACTGCTGTTTGTCCAGCCTAGGTAAGGTATAGGATTCCAATGCTATTCCTTTACAACGCCGTCCCGATTCATGCCATCATGAAGAAAAATCCGTCTAGTTCTTGGCAATCTCCTTGTGGGCGGAGGCCTTGTTGTCGTGACCGGTCTCTTCAACCTTGTCGGAGAGGGCGTCCTTGGCGGCAGAGGCACTGTGTCGAGGTGTTAGTATGGTGTGGCCATTCAGGGTGGTCGGTGATAAGGTATCGGCTCTGTTGCACTTACCGAGTACCAATGGGGGCGTTAGAGTCCTTGGCGACCTTTGATGAAAAGTCAGTCTCACGATATAGAAGATAAGTCAAGAAATGAATGGGCTAACCTCCTTGTTGGCCTCCTTGGAAGCACCAGAGAGAGCACCCTGGACGGTCTCAGAGACGTAGTTGGCGGCTTGCTTGGCAGTCTCCATTGTGATGGTAGTTGGTGGTTTTGAAGTTGTTTGTTTGTTTGAATGTAGAGAAGATTGAATGTGTGTGATGATGAAAGAAAGTGATGCTTAAGGGCGGGAGGTGTTGGGGTTTAAGTAGTGGTTTGGGAGGAGGGAAGGACGCATGTGATGAACCTCGAAATGCAGGCACGCGTGTTCAGCTGAAGAAGTAATTTCTGTTAGGCGGAGCATTGAATCACTGCTGTTGCTCTATCAATGTGCACCTATGCGGGAGGGGATCTTCACCTTCCTTCAAAGATCGCGATCAAGGGTGACGTCAGTTGCTCTTTGAAAGAGTCTCGATTGCCCAGCAACTTGTTTGATACGTCATCAGATGGACCCCGCAATCCCAAAAAGGGAAATTTGGAAACAAACCAGGACGATGTCTTCAACGCCTCCAAACCCACTATTGCTTGCGTCTGGGGAGTGAACCTGGTGAGCTCCTCGTGCCAGTCGTGAATTTGATAGCTTGCTCACTTTTGATTGGACGACTGAGAGTCCGAGGCACGGGTAGCCTGAGGATCATTACAGGGCAGGTTGCGGCTCACAGACTAAAACTCACATCAATGGATCCACCCGCTCAGGGACGTGTCTTTGATTGGCTTGACCTCGCATATCTAGGCACAATGACGACATGACTTTGATAATGCTTGTCTCGTGAGAATCCCTTCCATGAGGGCCAATCCCAAGACGTCGAGGTGCATTCTGGCGTCTGTCATGGCCAGTTCTAGGCTTTTAGCTTACGGTTCTGATCGCGATCGTGGTCAACTGACCTTTCCGGGTGAAAAAATCGCCCGAATATAGCCGATGATCGAGGTATTTTGACGTCAATGATGATAAACAAGGAACTAACTACCTCTGGTTTGCGGATAAACATTCCTTGACCGTGTTAATGCCCATGTTCGAGATGCTTTCGAACGTGTGAGAGAGCCTTCTGGTATGTAAAGCATGTTCCTGGGTCAGGGTCCCTCCATCTCTGAAAGCCCCTTAAGGGTACCACCATCTTCTTACGGGTTTTTGGATACGTGCAACAAGGGGCTACATACCTAGCTCATGCTGTGAACCCTGCTGTCTTGGGGGCCAAGAATACGATTCGAACATGAAGTGGCTGTGAGATTGCTTGGGTTGCCGAGGCAGATACTGGTTTTTGTATTCGTTCTTTGAGCCTATGTCAAACTCAGTTTCTACTATTAGCATCTGGATAGCTATCTTCAACAGGGCACCTCAGCCACTCTACTCTTGCTCAATACTAGCAGTTGGTCACGATCGTAGCCATGGGCGAAACATTGCAGTGATCGCAGTATCTCACTAGTTCTCTATGCCCCCATTCATTGAGCAAGCTTTTTCGGTCTGTTCTATTTTAGGGAGACAATTCTAGTTCATGTTAAATTACCTAGTTAATGTGGGCATTGAATTCAGAAAGGGCAGACAATGAGAACCAGCTACTAAGCTGGTCGATTAAAGAAAGGACACGAGAGCACGAGAGTGGATGCAAATTATAGTAGATAAAATGCCTACGCCAGAAAAGAAAATGAGGATAAAACAGTAGCTTCCTAGAGATATAACTCATGAGATGGAAAACCAATTACTGCGTGAAAGCAAGACAATAAATGGTCTATAGGTTAGGCAAACGGCAACTGGAGGGGATGGAATTCATCACGTGATGATACTGGTCCGTGCTTGACCGCTGTAGGACCTCGTGGTCAGGCGACTCAACTGTCCAAGGGAGGTTCAGGTTAACGACATTCAAGTGAAATATCCTTTGACAGATTGAACTGCTTTTGAAGTCCAATGGTCAATCCTGAGCCATAGCCTTCAATAATATCGACATAAATCGCGCATACACCTCAGTTGGCCGCCATGGATCTGGCTTACGATCACATCACGGAGGATGGCTATGCCAAGAAGACAGAGGAACCAAAAGAGGGTTCCAAGCCCCAGCCCCAATCAACGTTGAATGAGGACTTTCAAGAAGCCTACAAGGCCTTTTCAAACAGCCCTTGGGGCGCCAGGATTGGGGGTTTCTTTGGCAACGTGGTTAAGCAGGTATGAAGCTCGGTCCATGAACGTAGTCTGTCTAACGTACCTAGGGCGAATCGGTATACACACAAGCCTCCAAGGAGTTGGCTGAAGTCGGTGAAGATGCATCAAAAGGACTCACAGATCTTCGGGCGTCTATACTGAGTCATACCCGGAATCTTTCTCTTAACACCGTCACTGCTGGCGAGAGCTCCAAGGCTGCCGAGGATGATCAAGCAACCCCTAGGGCTTCAGGTGAAGGCTCAGCAGATGCCACTCAGTCTGAGAATACCCTGGCTCGACTCCGTGCAGAAGCTGCAAAGCGACTAAAGGACCTCCAGAAAGCTGAGGATGCTGCCGATGAGGCTCTTATCAAATTTGGCGGCAACGTGCGGAACTTCCTCCGTGATGCTATCAGCATTGCCCCTCCCCAGGAGTCTGACCAGAGCGGCACCGTTCTGTTTGAGAGTAAGGATGCTCAAGGCAAGCGGGTGATTCACACATCAAGATTCGATGCTCAACTACATGTTATTCATACCTCAACTGAGAGTTTCACGAAAGATCCTAACAGCGCCGATTATGAGGCTTGGTCAAAGGAATTTGATGCTGACAAAAAGACGCCGGATATCAACGATGACCTGCAAAAATTCCCTGACTTGCGAGCTACTATGGAAAAGCTGGTTCCTGACCAGGTTCCTTATGTTGATTTCTGGAAGCGCTACTATTTCCTTCGTCACGGTATTGAGACAGCTGAGGCTAGACGACGGGATCTCCTCAAGGGTGAGTCAATTGTGGCATCTCAATAGTATTTCGCTAACAAGATGACAGCTGCATCTGCCGAGGATGAAGTTGGCTGGGATGATGATTCCGAGGAGGAATCTGAGGAGGAGTCGGAAGAAGAATCCGAGGAAGAATCTTCCGACGAATCCTCTGATAACAAGACCACTGCGGCTGCTAAAGCCCCAGTCGTTCCCAAAGCCGCCTCCACGCCCAAGACTACCGTCACACCCAAAACTGCCACCGCACCAAGGACTGCATCTGCTGGCTCCTCCACCACCATCCAGCCTCCTGCACAGAAACACTTAAAGCCGACTGAGCCCCGCAAATCCAACGACGAAAAGTCGCAGGCTGACAGCGAAGCTAGCTATGACGTTGTCGGCGCGGCATCTGGCAAGACAACTCAGACCCCCAACAGTCCCAAGAACTCCAAGGAGGAGGAAGATAGCGACGATGACTGGGAATAGGGCCTGAAAAATGTCCAGTGTATGCTTGGGTGATCGGATTGTCGCTCGTCCAGTTTGGCGTTCGGTAATTGTGAAACCAAATGTGGCACGTTAAAACACCACAGAGCCTGTATCTTGATATTGGGTATTAATACCAGGGATTCGTGTCTGATATCCATACGCTACATCCAGTCAAAGCCATTTTGTTGTTTTACCCTTTGTTGCATTTATTTCTTCTTCTTGGTGACCATGGTAAAGCCGTCCTCATCGACCTGAGGTTGGGCCTTTTCCTTTGGCACCGAGACCAGTGGGGGAGCTTCGTCCATCTCGACATCGGCGCCACCTTGATCATCACCGTCTTCTGAATCACCGCTCTCCCAGTCTGTGTCCTGATCGGCATCATCGGCCTTCTTGAAGATGCCTTCAACCTTTGTTCCCTTAAGGTTCGACCAGCGTGTACGGAGCTTTCCGACCTCCTCGAAAGTACCGAGGGTGCAGCTGGCGCGTGCGCGGAGGATGTTACCCGCCACTTCTGTGCCTGAATCGTCGTCGACATTGACCTCAAACTCGTCCATCATGACCTGGAGCAGGACGGTCTCGACCTCCTCCAGATCAGGGTCCTCAGGGACCTTTCCATTTTTTGGCGGTATATCTGTGTATTCGGGGAAGAGTTCGACAATGGCACCGGCAAACCAATCGCGCTTGTCAGCGGAGTCGGGGCCACCCCAGCCGTTCTGGACTGAGAGTGTAAGGGCAGGCCACAGGTGAAGGGCATATGCAACGGCTTGCTCGAACTCGGATTGGCGTTCGGCTGTGTTACAGTTAGCAAGTATTGAGGATAGAGATCAATATTATTAACTTACCCGCCGGAGGTAGCTGCGCGGGTTCTGCAGAGGCCATGGTTGCGAGTTGATGATTACCTTGGGTATGGCGGGGTTGGTTTGGAGGGGCAATCTGAAGAGAATGGTTCTGCACAAAAATTTTGGTGTTTTTTCATGTCTCCAGTCCATCCATGGCTTTGCACAAAAAGACCCGCTAAACCCACCCAGCGGCCGAAAGCCCACCACTGAAAATCTCCCCACAAAGAACAAAGCACGGACCACTTTTTCTTAAATGACCTTTTCCCCCTGTAATTCTTTGCTCAGGCTCCAGCGACTCATTCGTTGGACGCAGCTGGCGGAATTCGATGCTTCCGTCGTGGAGTCAGGGGTAAGATTTGGGTATATCGGCTGAGATCCGTTCATGGATGACATCATGAGACCCCTAGCAACATTAGGTTTTGGGTTCAGCTTGGCCTTGGGCTGACACTATCCAATTGCCTACTTCTATTCCAGAGATGAGCTCTTTCATGTCTTGACAAGCTTTTTTCGTGGCCCATGGCGCGTCTTTAAGAAAAGCTACTACAGCATGAACTCGCTCAACACCACGTCCGTCTCATTCGCTGTGACGCCGACTGTCGTCTCGACTTTGTTTTCTCACGTACGTACCATACAATGCGATGCGATGCGATGCGATTCGATGCGACACGCGACGACATTATTGTCTTGTGTAATCGATATGCAGCCAGCTTGATTGCGGGGATGAGTGAGACGTTGATTACTTCTTACCTCAGAAACTGACTTAGCGACTTTGCAGTATTTCAACAGAAAGCCTCTGAGACAACGCCCAACCGCACATTTGTCATACGATGAAGGTTTACATCTGATTCGATCATTCCTTGACTACGCTTCACACCACACCGTTGAAGAACTTCAAGCCTTTACCGCGCAATGGGTACCGCATCCCCAATGGGTCAAGGTTGAGGATGTTACTATTTCGGAAGATCAGTTGACTCGTTCGGCTGAGCTGCTGCACAAAGAGCTAGGCCTTGATGGCATTAGACAGGTAGGAGGCGAGAAGTGGTGGCAATGGCGGAAGCCTGAGAGCTCTCTCGACGCTGAGTGGATTGAGATGCGCTCAGATGCCTATGAACGAAAGCAGAATGGAGGCAATTCGCAACGCGTCATGATGTATATCCACGGAGGTGCATACTATTTCGGCAGTGTTGACGAACACCGATATCAAATGCAGAGACATGCTCGCAAGCTCAAGGCACGCGTCTTTGCGCCCAAATATCGCCTTTCTCCGCAATTCCCCTTCCCATGCGGCCTTCACGATTGCCTGGCCGCTTACCTCTATTTGCTCACGGTGCAAGACCCTGCGACTATCGTTTTAGCAGGAGATTCTGCCGGTGGCGGTATGGTCATGTCTCTGTTATGCGTTTTACGCGATCAAGGGCTTCCACTGCCCGCCGGTGCCATACTTATTAGCCCATGGGTTGACCTGACGCATTCGTTCCCCAGCGTATCTGGAGAAGCGCCTATGGACTACATTCCGCAGGCTGGGTTTCACCACAAGCCCTCCAAAGCATGGCCGCCACCTAATGAGGACGACGTGACAATGTTGAGAGAGGAAGCCTTGAAAAAACAAAAAAACGAGACGAAAAAGACCCCCAGTAAACATGAACTCAAGGGGAAGCAGCAAGGACATGTGGCAAAGAAGGAAACATCAGATACCTCTTCTAGGTCGGATTGGATCAATGGTGGAATTCCTATCAATCCCGATAAGCTCCTCTCTGTCAATATTGACGGCCAGCTTGTCAAGCTGAAGGATCAGATCCAGGTAGGTGTTATAACGAGATGTCCTGTTTAGAAGCTGACACCCTCAGATGTATACAACTAATGAGCTACTCGCCCATCCGTTGGTTAGTCCAGTCATGCAGCCTACACTGGGTGGCCTCCCACCACTTCTAATAATGGTGGGAGGAGGCGAAATTTTACGAGACGAACAAATATATTTGGCTCACAAATGCGCTAATCCTGCCAAATATGCGCCGCCCGAGGAGGCCTTGACACCAGAAGGAAAAGCCAGACTGGAGCAGTACAAGCCAACCGATGTCCAGCTCCAAGTATGGGACGACCTTTGTCATGTGGCACCAACGTTGAGTTTCACTCGCCCTGCCAAGTACATGTACAGGTCCGTTGCTCAGTTTGGCGCGTGGGCTCTTGCCAGAGCTCAGAAGCGTGGCATCGATATCCTTGACGACGACGAAATTTCGGTCATCTCTGAGTCTGGGTCTGACAATGAATCGGAAGAGAAACAGCCTAAAACTCCGGAAACAGAAAAGTCTGATATCAACATCGAGCCTGGCCAGGTTGGAAAGGCTGGTGATCCTCTTCCGCCTTTCAAGAACCATATGATTCGACAAAGGGTTACTCGTTACGGAGCTACTTTGCCACTAGCACCCGAGGCTGAATTAGTTGCTTGTTGTGTACAGCCCGAGAGTGTTGGCGTCGTGAAGGAGGGCACAGTTAAGAAATGGCTAGCTAGAAAGGACGACTGGGATCACCGATACGCCTCAACGAAAGCCAAAATTTACAAGAAGATAATCAGTGACATGGCAGCAGGCTATCATGATTTTGGTCCTGGCGAATACCCTCCTCCTACAGCTTTGGCTGGCCGAAGACGAGTCGATTCCGAGCTGGTAGAAGGAAACAAGAGACAAAAGAGTTGGGGTCTGGCATTATGGTCGCTCTGGGGTTCCAAGCACGATGAGATGACCGTCGAACGAGAGAAGAAAGCGGACACACAGCCAGAAGTCCGGGTCGCCACGGATGCTGATGGTGAAGGGGCGCGCTCCTTTGCCGACATTGAGGGGCAAAACAAGCCGCCGTTGAAGCCAAGCCGATCACGAAGCCGGTCGCACCGGAGAGTGGTTACTGACGAGAACCAAACGGGTAGCCAGCCTATTACCGAGGATATGCCAGTTGCTCATCTTCTGGAACAGCGAAGGGAGCAAGAAGCTGCCAAGCCTAGCCTACTCAGTCCCGATTATGCACCGGAGACTGGAGTAGCCGGCAAACGGCCATTCCTTGATGGCATTGCACTTCCGTTTAGTCTAAATAAGGATGCCGAGACAGCGAGCATGATGACCTTACAATCTAATGCTACGCCATTCCCAGGCTCACGACCTATGAGCCCAAACTTTGGCGATGACGATTCAACGCAACCATCACAGTCGACACAACTCACGTCACAAGATGCACCAACAATCGAAGTAGCAGGCAAACGACCATTCCTTGATGGGATAGCAGTTCCGTTCAGTTTGAAGAAGGAGGCCGAGACGGCCAGTATGAAAACTTTGCAGTCGAATGTCACCGCCATGCCCAACTTACATCCCACGATCCAAGACAAGGAGCTACCAGAACCGCCGGTTGAAAAACATCAAGAGAACGGAGCTACAAAGGGGAAGAGTGAAGTAGAAGAAGGAGAATTTGACTCAGTTGTTACACCCCTGGAGCGACCTGGTTTAGATACCTTTGTCACGGCCCAGGAGGATCTCCCACGGGTCAAGTAAGAGGAGGAAATTGATGAGAAGGAATTCTAAGTTTGGCGCAATGGGTGAGTACAGTCAAATTGTATTATTCCCGTACAATTAAGATATCCCTTCTGTCAGAGCACAATCGTTTATAACAGTTCTTTTTTTCTCTCAGTCTGTTAGTAAATATACATAGCAATACAATTCCACAGAAACAAGAATATTCCACTTGGATCTTTTTCATTAAATTGTCGAGTGCATAATCATACATGTATAATGTACAGGGTATATACAGCCTTACCCAGAGGTTTCCAATCCTCCAGCTGGCCCATCTGCGTTCGTCTCACATTCAAGTTTTGTCTAAAATTCCTTTGATGTTTATGTGCATCTTGGTTGATTGTCGCCCACCTAGTCCACACCGTTGTATCGCTTCCACTGCTCCACGTAAAATTGAGGATCTTGGGGGCCCTTCTCCAAGCCCTTGTAGTCACCCGATTGTGTCTTGATCTCGCGGCTCACGAATGGTGTAAGCTGTTCCCATCCATGTTAGCCCCAAGAGCGTTGATATCGGAGGATAACCCATCCTTACTTTGAAGTCCTTCAAGGGCGGCACAGCATATGTTCGGACCTTGTTCCACTCAATAACGTAGCCTCCGTACTTTGTGTGTCGACCCATTGAACCAGTTCGGTTACCCTTGTAGAAGCCCTTTCCGACATCTTTGGTTGTGAGTCTGACGTGGCGGTAGCGGCCGACCGAGAGGGCTTGTGTAGGTCTCATGTCGGAATATGAATATCTGAGGTATTATTAATCTTTTTAAGAGAATGTGTCGATCGGTTTTGGGTCGAGTAAAGGGTAATGAGTCGGCCGGTCGTGGTCAATTGATTCTCGGCATCTTGATCACAAGGTTGGATGTTGAAGTTTTAGAGATTCGGCGGTTGGTATTATTCCGGTTCCGGATTACCATGGCTTACAGGGATCTAGCTGCGTCCGCAAGCAGCCGTTTTGGGCGAACACTAGAGACACAGCTAGCTGTGTCATTAAGATATCCTTATATAAGCTTTATATATATTCAAAAGGGCATATATGGCTTCATTTGAAGCCTACCTAATTTATTAATTGAAGCCTTCTATACCCTTACCCTGCCTAGTTATATACTTATTGATTTAGTATGAATCGAATTGATACTCCTGATTACTTCCCTAATAATATTCTCCTTTCTAAGGGAGACTTTTCCTCGCGGAAAGACCTAGTTACTACAGTCAACGCCTAGGCTCTTAAACGAGGCTATACATTTACAGTTAAAAGCTCTTAGAAGACTATAAGCGGAAGGACCAGGGTTATCTATTGCTATAATTGTGGCTCAAAACACTTGCTCACTTACACACATAAAGCTTATATAAGGATATCTTAATGACACAGCTAGCTGTGACCGTAAGTCATGTGACCTTAATGGCACAGCTAGTTGTGTCTCTAGTGTTCGCCGCCGTTTTGTTGCTGCTGGCCTTTTTTGAGTTGATATGCTACTGATCTGAGGATATAATAATCAAATTAGATATATTCTCGCTATTGGTTTTTGCGAAGCAACATTTTATTTGGGCGCTTTTACTCTTCTTATTGATCTCTCTGTAAGTGGGCTACCTGCGCCGCTAGCGATAACGAGGGGCACATGCGATGGGTATGGATGGCTAACCTCTAACGTCGCCGAACTACAGCAGCTCTGAGCTGAGCCCAACATTCGCTGCAGCGAAAACCTCATGCCTCCGCCGTTTCAAGCTGACCACCATGGATGGATATCCAGCGGGAACTCTGGACCATAATGTCCCCCTTTTAGTGGCCGCCGGCCTTAACAACGAAACCCACGAGCTCCTGCTGAGTGCAGAGCTCAAGGAGCAGACCATCCTCCTCCGCTCAGAGACACCGCCGATAGAAGGCAGAGAGGTTGGCGTTCTGGCTCAGTATTTCAAAGAGATTGATGCTAGCGCAAGGTCTTGGAGCGCGTTTGAGAGGAACGAAAAGTATAGATTCCGGATCAGAACTACAGGAAGGGTACGCACGCACCGAGAGTCTACTTTCCAGATCTTTGTTCTAACTATATGGGACAGTCGTTTCTGTTACCGCCGCGCCGAGCTCGACTCCCCGAAGGTATTGAACCGTTCAGCGATAACCCGACATTGCATTCGCCATTTTCGCCTCTAAGTCCTGTATCGTCGCTGTATCCGGACGGTCTCATTGACGCACAATGGGTCAAGAAGCACCAGGACCTCGTCCCCAGCGTATACTTGTGCTTCTACCCTCTCACAAATGACCCGAACTCCACGACATTGCAAGATAACCATATCAAATCCGATATCAATAATCTCAAGAGCGCCCTGTTACGGTCAGGATACAAGACGCGACTAGCGATCGTTCTACTTGCGACAGGTGAGGGTAGCCCTCTCTCGTTGTCTGAAGGGATTCAGGAAAGACTGGAAAATATACGGAGAGGGACAGCGTTGGATCCAAAGTCGGTCTTTTACATTCCCTCTCAGGAATCGAAGGACGATCTGAAGCAGGTGGTCGACAACATCTTGTCCGTGCTGTATACCTCAGCTGTGGAATACTACCGAGATCTAGGGCGACATGCTAGGAAGAAGCGCTCTCGTGGAGTAGCGCCTCAGCCAACCGTACCGCCCACGACTGGGACATCACAGACACTCTCATTACCCGACTGGAATTTCAGATACGATTTCAAGTCGGCAGTTTTTGCAGAATTTCGCCAAGAAACGGATGCTGCACTGCGGTTTTTCGAACAAGCATACGAGGTGCTTCTGGGGCAGGACGTGCTGGACATTATTCCCACCTGGAGTCCCCGTTGGAACGAGGCACGACTTCTGGCGGATGTCATAGCTATACGATGTTTGAGGTGTCACATATGGTTGGGACAAACCACGCTGGCCGTTCGAAGATGGCAGTCACATCGAGAACGAATCGCGGATTTTGTCGATCGACGCGGACGTGGAACCAACAATTATGGGTGGCAGGCCTGGGAAGCTCGATGGGCCATTATCATGGCCAACTTGATTGAAAAGGTCGGATTACCAGCCTTGGCCCCAGCAACAGGGGCGCTTTTTGTCCCGCCCGATAAGTCTGTTTTGGGGGAGCGAATATCACCATGGGAGACGCTGCACCATACAGGTTACTGGTATCGCATAGCAGCGCGTCACCTTGTAGCCCGTCGAAAACTTGCGCTTCAGATACCGGAGGAGGATAGAAATTCGCCCGATACTACACCCGCTTCGGCGGTAGCCAGCAAAGCATTTGCATACGATACATACATGTGCCCAGAGCCTTATCAAGAGTATCCCTTATCAGGAAAGGGTGTGAATCATTCACAACTGATTGTTGATTGCTTAAAGGCTGCGAGCGCTCAGTTTCAAGCTCGAAAACAGGGGCGAGTTGCCGCTGAGATATCACTGGAGTGCGCAAGAGAGCTAGCCAATCTAAAAAAATGGGACGATGCTTTCGAAGTCTTGCTACCATTCTGGGAGGATGTCTCATTTAGATCGGAGGGCTGGATCAACATCTCAGAGGACCTGTGCTTGACTATGCGAAAGGTTGCTATTGGAGCTCGCCGTGCAGACCTGGTGGTGGCTGTGGACTGGGAGCTAATGAACAACCGTGAGTCTCCTCAATCACTTAGGATGTTGCCTTTGCTAACCATGGCACAGAGTACATACGACAACCCCAGTGGCACTACGACCTTACGAGATCACTTCAAAGCATCTCGATGGAGACAAAGCCCTCGATTATCTTGAGCGACGAGAACACGGGTTCGTTCATTTCAGCATCTTTTGTATTCCGAAGTAAAAAGGGAAAGGCTGGTGAGACTTGCACCGCACAGCTTGCAATCACCTCACACACCTTTCTCGATGCTGTCCCTATTACATTTAAATCTTTTAAAGTTGAGTTTGCGGGGAGCTTGAGACCGATACTGCTTGAGCACGAGGCTTCAGAAGATGAGCAATTGTCGTCAACAAATGCGCCTTTCATTTCGTCATTGTCATTGAAGGAAGATCATGTTAATGATTCAGAAGATGAACTGCCTGCGTTGTCAAAAGGTCATTGCAACCTGACGCTTCAACCTGGACAGACTCGGGTATTTGAGATGAAGATACCCCTGAGGGAACCAGGTACTGCAACAGCTTCGTCCATAACCCTATCGCACACCAACGAGGCTTTTGACCTCGACTACACATTAAAGCTTCGCGAAACCGGACCCATTGCTGGCTGGTACATCCAAGGCTCATCGAAACCCAGAAGTAGTCGCCCTGAAGCAGGAACAATACAGATCCAACCTCGACCACCAAAGATGGAAATCAAGCTCTTGGATCCTCTAGCCCAGTACTACGCAAATGAGGCCATCTCCTTGCAAGTTGAGCTACTTAATGCCGAGGATGAATCTGCTACTGCTAAGCTGGACATTCATTTGTTTGGCAAAGAGGTCCCGATAATTCGAGTTGAGGCAGATGGTCATGAAGCTAGCGTCGAGGCGCAAACGGAAGAGTCCAAAATCTCAGGCCTTGCGTTGGGCGCCATCAAGAGCTCTGAATCAGTCAAGCTGGTGCTACATATCGATCCTCCATCGGCCCCCACGACATTTGACTTGCACTTCAGGACGTCGTACCACCTAGATTCGGATGTCGCAACGCCGATTATGCAGATGTTGACAGTTCAGCTCAATATTTTGAACGCATTTGAAGCGAACTATGACCTGGTTCCACGACTTCACCCAGGGCCATGGCCGAGTCTGTTCGACTCTGAGGGACTTGGAGACACAGAGGAGGGTGCTGCTCGAGGTTTTGCACAAAAGTGGTGTCTGCTATGTCACTATGCGTCATTTGCTCAGGAAGACCTCAAGGTCCTAGGAATGGAGCTCAACGTTGTAGCATGCGTTGGTGGTGCACGATGCACCATTATTCAGGGGCCAACAGTGCCGGAGGAAGGTGTGGTGGTTGCGCCAAAGACTATGAACGAGGCACAATTCGATCTAGTGGCCCAGAAACTCACGATGGAGGATCGACACCCTGTGACACTTGAGCTTGCGTTTGTCATTCGATGGCAGCGGCAGAGCCGCAGCGATGAAGTCATCAACACAACGACCATGCCAGTTGGTAAATATTTGGTGCTAGGCACAGAACCACGAGTGCTAGCGTCCGTGTATTATACCAGATCAGAAGACGATATGTCGGGCCTGCTGCAGCTGGACATGACAGTTGAGAACCCTTCGAACCATTTCCTCACATTTGGTCTGAGCATGGAACCGAGCGAGAACTTTGCCTTTTCTGGTGCGAAGCAGACAACATTGAATCTACTGCCGCAGTCGAGACGGACTACGACATACCGACTGCTACCGCAGATTACTGGAGGGTATATCCGACCGAAACTGACGGTACGGGACAAGTACTTCCAAAAGGTGCTGCGTATAATACCGACAGAGGGGATGAAGATTGACGAGGAGGGACTGTTGGTGTGGATTCCAGGAGAGGAGCCAGAGAAGGAAGAAGACAAGCCTAAGGTGCAATGATGCTTACAAGACTTCTATATAAAGAGATATACACATATGAGGACTACACGTCTAAAGGAGACATACTTGACCGGCCCAGACGTTACGTATTCGTTGCCGAGTTTGAAGACAATCATGTCATTGAGACATGCGTTGATGTTGAGATATAAGAGTGGTAAGGTCACACAGCATAAATGTCCATTGTGAAATGACGCAGCAGTTGATGCACAACGTACAGACTTATGTTCGTCATGGCACACGTCGTCCAAGAAAGCCTCTACAATACGGGATGCCCTATATCCATCCCACAGCATCACAGCTAACCGCCTGCTCATGAGTGCTTCTTTGTTGTAAGACAGTTTTGTATCCTTTCTTCTCCTGATCAGCTATATCTTTTGTTCACAAAGTCACAACTTACGATACGGGAGGGTGCAGCGAGAGTGAGTGTCAACGCTCCCTCGTTCCGTTGCATCCTGCACAGATTGCTGTCCCCCGTGGCGCTATTCCTGAGCCACCACACGCTTCGCATTTGAGCTCCATTATAGTATGATATCGAGAAGACAGTTACTTGGGTTTAAAGTGTTGCGGATGTAGAGGGATTTATATTTTGGTGGTGTATGATATAGAGTGACAAGGACCAATCAATATTAGGACCCTGTGCCAGCTCACAGCCGATACCACATCATAGGCCTACATGATGAAAAGAGAGGATACTTCCATTCAGCTGTGCGAAATGCTGCTTCTTGGGAAACTTGCCTGATGTGGTCTTTATCTTAATCCTAGAGAGTTACAGTTAGCCTCCTAGTAACCACGTAAACCTAGGACGACATTTCTAAGAACCTGAGCTGCATATTCTCATACGATAATGATTGATATAGCTAAGCCTGGTAGAAACCGAACATCTACCTACGCCACAAGTGTTCCAAGACGAAAGTGATTGAGCAAGCATACTATACGCTGGCGCATCACCTGCAACCTTGTTGATGTCGACACTCTTCTCATCAGTGTATCACACATAAGAGCTACGAATGACTCCTTGACCCGCGAGCCGTACATGTAATGTGAATAAGTTCTGAAACACAGAGCCGATGAGATGCTTCTTGTAGAGTGTCTAAGCTAGGAAAATGGCAGTAAGTACCATTATGTAGAGGTAACTTACAATGTGCCCAGGCAGGTAGTGATAGGACTAGGCTCTTTTGGCTTTACCTATTCGCTATCTCATGTATCTCGTCTATTCATTTATCGTTTCTCGCATTCTAATCGCTGCACCTTGTAGCGCCGAGGCCAGGGAAATGAGCTACACGTATAATTTCATGTTTTGAGACATTCAACGTCATTGCGTTTATGGGATAGCACACTCCAAGAGTAAAGGGGGCATACCCAAGTAAAATGATATTGAATACAAAAGCTATGAATCATACTTCTAGTAAGCCCTCTCATCTACCGTAAGCCAACTGTCTTCTCACAATCTATCCCACGATAAAGCAGATTCAACCTCCCAAACGTCGCTTGGGCTTTCGAAGATTCCAAGAACAATTTTTTTCTTTTTAGCGTTAATTTTGAATTTGTAATAGACAGCACGTACGATGTAGATGTAGTAGTTCATAAACGCGCAATTGACCTAGTTCTCGTTGGAAGTGGTTTATATCTCGACATAGCAACCCAGAGTACCGCATGCTGGGCACGAGTTGCGTGGAAGAGTGGCAGAAGTCATCATATAATTGCAACCGATTTCTCTCTAGTGGACGATAATTATTCTCATATATCATATTTTCAGATTGTAGGAAGTAAATTTCACGCGTCCTGTGGATTTCTTTTGATCATGGAAGTGTACTCTTTCCAATATTTCGCTCACAGGGCAGCTTTTCGCGTCTTGCTGGAGTCCACTGTCACCAAAAAGCCATCCAAATTCTGCTGGACCTACCACTCTAGCTACTTTGCCTGGGTTCGAAAACTAATAAGTGCTTCCTACGCTTGATTCGCCCGTTTCAGTATGAATGCGTCTTCAACCACCGTCCATGCCTAGTTCTCGAAGAAACTTGTCGTCGTCGTCATCGTCAGCTTCTTCTTCGCCGTCTTCTTCGCCTTCTCTGTGGTCGCGGTCCCGGTCCCGGTCCTCTTCAGCAGAGGCAGTATGAGACTGACCTCTAACACACCTGCAGAGGCTGTCGATGCCATTCTGTTGCGTATCATTCTGGGCTTTCAGGGCTTTAACATCGCGCTTCAGTGCCGCAATCTCCTCACACAACTGAGCAACGAGTTCTCCTGCATGTTCCCCATCATCCATGGGGTAGTTTGTCCACTCCAAACTCTCGGCCATCCTTCCTCCGTAGCGTGCTGCGACGGCATTCTTGACACCCTGAAAAGCCGGTTTAGCCATTTTTTCATGCCCAAAAACACCGACTAGAATGAACCAATTCTCGTAGGTGATGTTGAGCCATTTCGGTGAATGGGTTGTGTCGTTCCACATCTGCTTGTAGATCTGATGGTGCTTAGGCTTGTGGACAGAAGACTCAGTGTGGTCAAAGACGCCGCTTTTGAGCAGTTGGAGGAGGCTATTTTGTACGGTACCTGGCATAGAAGAGCGTTTCTTATTGAACAAGTGACAAATGTTTATTGCGCTCTTTCTGTCATCCTCTGACTGGGTACCCAGGGGTAAGTCATCGACGGTCAATCCGGGCTGCTCGTCGTCATCGCTCACATCGAAGGGCTGCTCTCTAGTTCCTTGAATCTCCATCGTGCGCGTATTTATAGTCTTTACAACACTCGGTCGTTTTCGATGACTGCTGAAGCAGCACTACGGATTCAACAAACGATTTTCGTTCAGTCGAAGGGGTCTTGAAGGATCTCTCCTTTCAACAAGAAACGGTGCGAGAGGTTGCTTTTACGAGAAGTTTGTGTTTGAGTCATAAACGTTGTTTTGAGGGTGTGAGGCGGGGAAAGCTTACTCGGCGTTGTCGTACCAGGCAGCAGGCAGCAACTCGGCTTCAAGAAAAGAAGCCCACCTAGTAGGTAGGTGGTATTATAGAGTACCTAGATTACTCGATAAGCAAGCAAAGTAGATTGTAGGGTACTAATATATGGAGTGATATTATGAAGGCACGCTGAGTATAAGCCTCTAAGACTGTCGTGACTTCATGGTTGATTGTGAAGTTACAATGCTAATTCCCTTCAATACTAAGTGATAACAGTACTTAGGTGTTTTCTGGACTAATCTTTAAGGAGAGGTATCTTACCTAGGTAGGTATGTTATGTCTATACTGAGAAAGCTAACCCTCCTCACGAAAAACTTGATAAGCAAGTAGAAAGCACCTGTTGACAAAGCTCTCCTCTACCTGGGTAGGTAGGTATGCGATATCAACAGTATCTCTCGCCAGTCACAGTGGCAATCAAGTCATCCCAAATACATCAGTTTCGTGCTCTCAGGCATAAGACAGTGGCCCCGAACATCGTAGTCAAGGGGTGGTAGCTTGTCATCTGAGCGGACACCGTCGTTGAGATACCGATGGTATGCCTCATTAGTTAAGTAGTCGAGCCGAAATGGTGACACCTTGTGCTTAGATGCTTGCTATATTGAACGAAGGGTTTGAAATCGTAGAGGAACGAAGAATGTGAGCTGTGGAGCGAGAAGTTAGGCAGATAGAAGGTTCTATTGTAATGGAGACATCAATTCTTTCTCTATTCTTACCCTAGTGACTAGATATCTTGCTATATTGCAGGTATTGTATATGTTCGGCTGAAATTTGTCAGGACTAAGCCGGCATTCCCGAAGGAGCAATTTTGTCTATCCACCCGCTTCTCTTGCTCTCTCACCTTCTCTTTGCCTTTCTTTGCTTCTTACTCTTTCCACTTTGTTCTTCTTCTCTTTCAAGGCACAGCCCATCACCACGCCAAGATGCCTCCTTACAAGAAGAGTTGGAAGCTTCTCGATGGCGAGCTCGGTGACAGGTTCTTCCAAGATTAAGATCTCCCGTACCTTTGCTGTTTTAATAGTTAAGTGAATGGTACTTTTCCGGGTATCGAACAGGTGGACGAGGGACATCCACCCCCAGCTGATAGGACGAGTCATTGCTTTTTTCCAAACTCCAACTCAAGCAGATGCGAATCACGTTAGGCGTTGAAGATCAGATGCCTCATGTAAGATTGATCAAACCACAAATGATTTATAGTCGACAATTTTTACCAGATAGTAACAATCTACAATGAATTAACTAAGCTTGATATATAACAAAACTTATGCTTCACGTAGTGACACTGAATAGCTAACCGCCAACATGAAAGGGGAAACCCCACATATCGAAGACTCTATTGTCTTATAGATGTAATTGATCTGTTCTATTGTGATCTCAGGAGCAAACGATTTATTCTATTGTGTTCTGAGCATATTACACAGTCATCGTTAGACACTGCGACCTGATTGTGAGGCCTGTAGGGTTATCTGCTCGACTACCTCTCTTCCTTCTCTTCCATCTCTTTTGTTTCTTACACATCCACCCTCTCCTTCAACCCTCTATTGCTCCCAACTTTAACCATTCTCAACCAATCTCAACGCCAACATGCCTGAGTCCACGCCTTTCTGGAGGGAGCAGGACCTCCCTTTTCGCTACAATTCGAGTCAGTGCCTAGGCTGTTTTAAGAAGGAAATAGACCGCACTTGGAAACTGATACAGGATGCATCCGACGTGGCTTCTGCTCCTACAAAGAGAGTACAGATGCACTGCGTTTGGGATGACTCGCCAAGCTCGATGAAATGTCAGGGATGCACACTCCCGAACAGCGATATCCAGTGTACCCAGTAAGCTTTGTTGAACTACACTAGACTTGGTGTATGCTAACAAGCCGCAGGCCTCCTTATCTAATGTTCGGAGACTATGTCGATATTCGCAAAACCATGTTCTTGACCGACAAACTTGTCAAAATGCCCCGAGAGAACAACGAGCAAATCTACTGGCTTAGTGCGGGCTGCAGAAGAGGTCTTATCAAGGCCGCAACGAAACTGGGGATATTCTTTCTCGATGCAGTCTCTCGCCACCGGGCGTATTACCGCCTCAATCACCGTAGTGCACTTTTACTTGTGAGTCTATGGCTATTCCATAGGTTCGTTCGACTGACCTTGCTACAAGCCATGCATTTTAGAGTACAGAACTATGGCTACAACACGTCCTGTAGTATGTTGATATCATTCGAGCGCTTTCTCTGACACTGGCACTGATGAACACTATCAGATTCATAGAGATAACAGGCCCAGACTGGAGTTTGGCGATCATCAGTACTCCGAGTGGAAAAACGCTTGCCTTCGTTTTCGTCACGACGTCGGCCGGTGGCTAGAGCAAGAAGGGTTGTCTGAGGCTACTCGGCTCTCGATCCTGCGCGATCTGTCTAGTCACTTCACAACCGTATGCCAGGGACCGGCTTGAACTTGGATTAGGTGAAACTCCAAGCTCGAGTGGTCATGAAAGATGTATGAATAGAAGGTCTTATACCGGAAGAAGGGCCAGATTGAGACTCGAGGCACTATCTCTGTCTGGCTTCTTAAGACAGGCTCTATGTTGCAAATGAACACCATAATGGGATGCTATATAACACGATTCTTGGTGTCCATTCTTCGAGCTTTTTTACATTGGGACTGTTTGGTTAGTCGATTTCTTCTCCTCTGTGAAAGGCCCCGTCAAGTATCCAAGTCAGTAAGCAACCATTGACAACGTATCACTATAGGTAATGCACCTTTGCGTAGTTTTCATATAACAAACATGTCGATGAGCTAACTGCCGACGTAAAACGACGAGAAAACCACATGATAAGCTGAGAACAACGATTCCAAAACATGCATATCAATCACATCGGTTGTCTCGCCGCATAGATACACCCCGGGGGTTTGCGTACCATGTTGCTCGATGATATCATAGTTTCAGTGAAAATCAACCTGATTTTCCTCGAATTTACCCCAGATTGTTTAATAGCATGTTGTCTAATGCCTGAATTATTCCTATCATGCCGCAGGCTGAAACGACCGTTATGATCTAGAAACCGCTGATTGATATCGGTCATGACCCATCGGGAAGGGTAAACGGTGTTGATTGGTGAATGAATGCACGGTGAAGTAAAGTCCGGGTCTAAATCCGGGGGCGGGGACAGGAGACAGATGTTCGAGGGACGCGTCGGCGATAAATGACAATACAGACTGAATGGATATTAACGGACTTTGGATGTTAAACAAGGTTAGCTGAGAGATCAATATTATTAGGATTGAGTGTATGTATGAGTTCTATGAGTGGCGCGACAAAGGACAAACGGCATTCTGTCACAGTTTGAGATGCACATTGTCATTGACAAGACAAGAAAGCCAAGGTAGCAACGAAGCCAAAAAAAGGAAGAGTTGGTTCGGAGACTCTTGCACGATATCAAAGGGCGCAGGCAATGTCAATTGACATGTACGGAGTACAGTATCCGCCAAAGGGCTGGGCGTCAGCCAAGGTCTCTTGGGTTTGATTCGATGTACCAATGGAAAAAAAATCGACAAGCTAGCTCTCTCTGTGACTGAGAGTCAGATGGAGCAAAGGAGGAGGGAATTTAGAATTCACGGTTGTTTTGGGCATGGTCCGAGATGGCCTTTTGTTTCGTTCTTCTCTCTTGTAAGTCAGTCGTTTTGATGTATTAGTTTATCCGACGGCTGACAAATGCAACTTGGGACTCAACTCGCACTGTAAACGGCATGTGTTCTTGTACCAGCCTCCCCATCCATTTGCACGGCATGGGCTAGGAGGTTAAAAAAAGGCCCAGGCTGATTTTGGTAGCGAATGGCGCAGATAAATCCGGATTATTTTGACGCCTACGAACGGGCCCTCGCTGAGTTGCTCGCCCCCCACCCAAAACGGTTTCAATTTCAGGGCTAAAGAAGCAGCTAGAACGAATCTTTGTGACTCAGGCAGCAAACTTTCCTGTCAGATTCGGACTCCATCAAAGTCCATCGCTTTGTGGCCATTGAGAGGTCTCGGGGCATTGGAGTCGCAACTTGGACCCTTCTATAGGTACACGCGTAATTCCGCCTCTACAGTGCGGACCGCCCCGCAAAAACTCTCTCCCGTCTCTTCCACTTCCACTTCCACTTCCACTTCCACTTCCACTACCGTCTTGTCTCACTTGACTCTTGGCTCCGCCATACGCCAGCGGCCACTCACCCCCATCTGCAACAATTTCATCATCCACCTTATCTTACATAGTAGCCTCAGACGCAGCAGACCTTGTCCCTTGCGATTTCAATCCGAAACCCCTCTTTGTTAGGTACGCTCCAGTATCGACATTGTCTCATATCACATTGTGCATTGTACGCATCTTCCACTAGACTCTACGCCCGCAGGCCCCGCTCGTGGCTCTAGTCTAGGTCGCCAACGTCGCCGCAACACAGGGCTCTTTGCCCATTCTTGCGAGAGCCTGAACTCGCGGAGAGCTTGGATTGATTCCCAGTCTGTGACAGCAAAGTCGTCACGATTTCAAATAATCCTTCACGCTTTGCGCCGTTTCCTATCGATCCGTTCCATCACTCGCGATGGCTTCTACCGGCACTGGAGGCACTTTGCCACCCAACTTCCTTTTGACCCCGCAACAGCAGAACCTGCTCTATGCTGCTCTCAACTCCAATAAGCAACAGCTTTCTGCTTCTCCTGCTTCTCTCCACAACTCGAGCGCTCAGAAAAAGACTGCTGCCGCTGGAGGGTTTCAAGAGAGTCCCTTTCTTGACAACTACGACTACGACTTTGGCGACTCCGGCTTTGACTTCTCTTTTGCCAGTGAAGATCAGCCCTCAATGATTGGAGACTTTCCCTCTGCCACCTCTGATCCCGCAAACGCCGGTTCTGTCGCGCTGTCCGACTCCCCCGAAACCGAGAACCCCGAGAAGCGTAGTCACCCCGATGATGAAGATGATGAAGACAGTCCCGGACAAGAGCACAAGCGACGTGAGAGTACCGACAAGGCCCCCAAGAAACCTGGTCGCAAGCCTCTCACATCCGAACCTAGCTCGGTATGTCTCAAGTGATAGCACCTCGTTTTATTCATTTACTAATCTCCCTATCAGAAGCGCAAGGCTCAGAACCGAGCCGCTCAGCGAGCCTTCAGGGAACGCAAGGAAAAGCACCTCAAGGATCTAGAGACCAAGGTTGAAGAATTGGAGAAAGCTTCGCAGGCTGCCAACCACGAGAATGGCATGTTGCGTGCTCAGGTTGAGCGGATGACAGCCGAACTTAACCAGTATAAGCAGAAGGTCTCTGTGATGACAAATCCCAGAGCCCTCCCCAAGGAAAAGGTTCCATTTGGCAATGCTGCAGTCAGCAACCTCAGTGACGTCAACTTCCAGTTCGAATTCCCCAAGTTTGGCATGCTGCCAGGACCGCCTGTCAATAAGACACAAAGATCCGGTTCGTCGCCAACGAGCCCAAATCAGCAGGCAGTCACCTACCCAAGCCCCATCAACAGTACAAAATCGCCACAGCAGTTCAAGGATGATTTAGCCAAGTTTTCGGGTGTCTTCAGCCCTTCCATGACGAGCTCGGCCACCAACCCTTCCCGTGCCAGCGTCGACTCTGCCAACTACAGCGTCAACGGAGCATCGAGCTCACCATCTGCGTCATCGCATTCAAACACTGGTCCCAGCTCTTCTTGCGGAACATCGCCCGAGCCATCCAACCAGTCGCCTATGGGCTTTAAGCCTGTTGATACTATGACCACCATTGGCGAGGAGCAGCCGCATCAGAACAACGGAGATCACTTCTCACAACTCTCCAACGTTGACCTCACCAGCAGCAACTTTGATTGGCTTGCGCAGCAGAACGGAGGTCAGTTCGACCCACAGCTGTTTGGTGATTACCGTGAGCCTCAAGACAACGTTCTGTCCAACCCATCCTTTGACGACTTTTTCAACGATGCCCTCGATAGCGATTTCTTTACGCCTTACAACATGCCTGCTGTCAACAGCCCTGCCACCACATTGAATGCCCAAGCTAAGAAGGCACCCAATCTGATTGATCAGATTGATGCACAGAAGGATTCTGTTTATGATGAGCCACCCAAGAAGCAGCACATGAACTGCAACCAGCTTTGGTATGTATCATCACGTGACTTTGAGACTGCATCTTGCCTAACCATGGTTCTAGGGAGAAATTACAAGCCTGTCCTAGTGCCCAGAGCGGTGAATTCGACTTGGATGGTCTCTGTTCCGAACTTACCAAGAAGGCCAAGTGCTCTGGTAGTGGTCCCGTGGTGGCGGAGACCGACTTTGATACCATTCTTAAAAAGTATATGGGTAAGAATGTTTCCAGCAGCTGTGTTGCCGAAACGTTGGGTGTAGAGGTCCAATCAGATCAGACCAAGCAGGAGAAGCATCTTGGTCTGTCGGTTTAAGACCTGATCAACCGATAAGACTCGGCTGTACACTATGAAACTCGGCAATACCCGGCATGCAGCTACACAATGATTATGGCGTTTACAACAGAAGGGTGGGATTGGAAACCTCGGGGGATTCGGGCGCTTTTATTTACCTCGAGCGAGATGGACACGAAATGCATGGAAAGGAGAAATGGAATTCACCAAAGGCATCTTGACATGACATGCCTTTGACATAGGCTTTTTACTTCGAGCTTCGAGTAGGTTTCAAAGGTTTTTGCTATGTTTATTCTTTGAAAGGGTGATGTGCTTTCTGCTATGAATAATTTATGACTTGTTTCTGGATTCAGTGGCCAGAAGAACCTGGTCAATAAGGGAGGTAGGAGGAATGGATAATGTCTATCTTTAAGGGTATATGTTGAGTTGGGTTGCTGTATTTATGTACATCAAACAGACAAATATCTATGGATATTATTCCCTGCTTGTCGCTCTATGTAATTGTGCCTACTGCATACCAAATACCTTCTGCTCTACTTTAGGTACCGTTACGTATAATGGTAAGTTCATGTCGTCCAAACCTTAGTCATCGAATAAGTGGGGCTTGTATTGCGTTCGCGGTGAGGTAGGAAGCTGCCCCACGATCTTCAACGATGTCGCAACTCTCGTCGCCTTTGAAA
Organism: Fusarium abutilonis; assembly: GCA_021655885.1. Taxonomy (NCBI): domain Eukaryota; kingdom Fungi; phylum Ascomycota; class Sordariomycetes; order Hypocreales; family Nectriaceae; genus Fusarium; species Fusarium abutilonis. The sequence continues at coordinate 12,405 of JAJJWN010000485.1, read as the reverse complement.
CAACAACACCTTACCTCTCCCATAGTCTCGTTACTTGTCTTAGTACCTTCATCCAGCTTTATTCTGTCACTGTCTCTTCATAACCTCAGACCAGTCACCCGAGCCATCGGAAACCCAGACACTTACTCGCGATGCCTAAGGAAAAGAACTACAATCCTGTCCAAGCTCAGCGCAAAGCTGACAAGGCCAAGGCCCTCAAAAAAGGTAAGGCGCGTTCTAATCACGGTCACTTACATGTAGATATCTAATAAAATTTTCCAGGCAAGCATGAACGACAAGAACGCATGAACGAGAAGTTGGCACGAAAAAACCCCGAGCGCATACAAAAACAGATCGACGACCTCAAGAAAATCACATCCAGCGGTGGCAAGCTTACGCGCCATGAAGAGCAAACACTAGAAGGGCTCGAGAAGGAGGTTCGAGCAGTAAAGAAGGCGAGAGAAACACTGGGCGATAAGGCACCTACATTCGGCCGAGGATGGAACAGAGACCGCGACTCTGGGTCTGGAGTACTGGGCAAGAGACGTAGAGGGTCGAGTGATGCTACAACCAGCGACGAAGATGTTCCCGACGATATCAAGAGTATTCCCATGCCTCGAGACACACCACCCCCCATTCCAAAAGAAGTCATGGACAAATGGTACGCCGAGCGACGAGCAAAGAGGGCTGCAGAGAACCCGACCAGGCCAGACGACGAGGACAAACAGCAGAAGAAGGAAACACCCGCTGCCGAAGCCAAGACAGTATACGAAGCGAAACCGATGGTGCGCGATCTCAGAAAAGAAGCTGTCTCTGCTTTTGTGCCCACGGCAGTCAAAATGAAGATGAACAAGGGTCAAGGACAGGGCGGGTTGATGGAGCCAGAAGAAGCAGACAGGCTAGAGCAGGAGGGCTATCTCAAAACAGGCGATCATGGTGCACAATCGCAGACCGATCAAGGCCCAACGTCACGGCATGTGACCATGGAGGAGGTGGAGGATGAGGAGGCTTGATTGCCCAGCGGAGGTTAGTTCAGATGTTGTGTCGTTGATGCAATTGACAGATAATAATGCATAATATCAGCCAGTTAACTGCTCGCCGATATCGACCCGGTTGCCGGTTCGGCGAATGCAGCCAAAAGTTGCCAAATTCAGAAAAAATACAGTTCAGCTCAACTCGGCGTGACTCAAAACGATATCAGTCTTTGACTTTCGTCCACCTGATCGACAACAGCGCCGAGGAGTTAAGCCCGGCAAGCAATCTCGGAGTTGAATAAGAACTAGTCTGTCAAGACACGTCAAATTCTCACTCGACCTTCCAAGCCCGGCCAATTCGATAGTGGCGATGAAAAAGCTAAGGGGGAAAACCCCTTCCACTAACGTTAACTAGATCATCCACACACAAGAAAACGCGGAGGTCCAAGTGCGCTCACTAAATCCACACCGATACAGGGCCGAGAGGAAAGACATTGGACATCGGTGAATTTGGCAAAGGGCGTAAGCATGTTGGTTGATATCAGTTAGCCAGTTTCAGTTTACGTTTAGCTCAAGCGAATATGAGCAAACTGCACTTGATTAGACTATGACCGTCTATATCCGCTAAGAGGTGGAGCTGAAGACAGAGACGAGCAAATGGTGTGTTTTCATTACCTTTTCCATCACGACAAATTCATCCTCTTTGGTCCACCCTGCCGCACTCCGAAAGCAGGCCTTGCCTTCTTGGCTTGGGGCGGCGCCGAAACCCGATCACTTTTCAACATTTAAGCTTGTTTGATATCCTATTTCGCCGGTTTCTTTTGGACAACTCAAGAAAACTCCCTGGTATGAAGCAGCAACTGTAAAGAACAAGAAAAGCGCCAATTGGGGACGGAAATCGAAATCTAGCACGACTAAGAACCAAACAGCAATGGATTATCATCAAGTCACCTCTCGTGCCCTCTACGAGGACGATGAGGTCAACAACCATGTTAACCAAGTCGATGAGGGAAACGATGTAAAGGCAGGCACCGATCTCGAGAAGCAAAGAACTGCAGCATCGACGGCTTCTTATCAGGAAACCTATCCTGAGGGCGGCTTGCAGGCGTGGTCCGTGGTCGCTGGTTCGTGGTTCTCTCTATTCGCTTCGCTTGGACTAATGAACACTCTCGGCACGTTCCAGGCATATGTCCTCGATAATCAACTCACCGAGTATAGCGAGGGTACTGTTGGTTGGATCTTTTCCATCTACACCTTCCTCGCCTTCTTCTGTGGTGTCTACATTGGGCCTGTATTTGACAAGTATGGCCCAAGGATGCTTGTTATTGCCGGCGCCTTCTTTACTGTTGGCGGTATGATATTCATGAGCTTTTCCACTCGTAAGTCTTGACTCCAATTCACTCTATGTCTTACATGCTGACCTGATATAGAACTATGGCACTTTGTCGTCTCCTTTGGCTTACTCTGCGGCTTTGGATCATCGCTGCTCTTCACTCCATCCATCGCTGCTGTTGGTCACTGGTTCAAGGCTCGACGCGGCTTGGCAACCGGCGTCGCGTCTACTGCCGGTGGAATCGGTGGTATCATCTACCCTCTTATGTTGACGAGGCTAATCTCAAAGATCGGTTACGGATGGGCAACTCGAGTTATCGCCCTCATCTGTCTCATCTGCAGTCTGATCGGTATCATGCTCCTCAAATCCCGACTCCCACCCGCCAAGGATGCCACTGCGCACCCCAACTTCCGAATCTTTCAGAGCATGCCTTTCTTCTTTACTACCATCGGCGTCTTTTTGCTCGAGTTCTCCCTCTTCATTCCTCTCGGCTACATCTCGACGTATGCGCTGCACAAGGGTTTTGGTCAGGAGTTTTCCTACAACCTTCTTCCTATCCTCAATGCTGGCTCAGTCCTTGGTCGAATTCTCCCTGGATACTATTCTGATGTCATCGGGCCTTTCAATGTCAGCATCCTTGCCGTCATCCTTGCCATTGTCGCCTGTTTCTGCGTCTGGCTTCCCCTTGGTGGGACTCTGGCAGGCGTCATCGTCTTTGCGATCCTCTTTGGTTTCTCAAGCGGAACTAGCATTGCCATCGCTCCCGTTTGTATCGGACGGTTATGCAAGACGCAGGAGTATGGACGATACTATGCTACAGCATACACAATTGTGTCTTTTGCTTGCCTGATTGGTATTCCGATCGGTGGTAGTATCGTCCAGGCTAACGGCGGCGAGTACTGGGGACTCGTTATCATGACTGGTGTTATTTACGTGGGATCTATGATCTCGCTCTTCATGGCCAAGGTCTCCCTTCTTGGGTGGCACAACTGGAAGGCTGCTCTTTGAGCAACTCGTTGGCTGACAAAAGTGACTTGAAGCGTTTGTACTCATCTTGTCCTGGATTTGGTGATTTTTTGAAAGGATTGGCGTCTAAAAAGAATTTTAAAAAGAAAAAGCACGGTACAAAACAAAAGCATTGGGATTCAGTTCTTCTATGGAGTTTGAGGATAAAAGCAACGGAAAAGAGCTGCTACGGGCACTTCATTTTTTGTACATAAGATACCAATATATAGTAAAATATAATTTGTGTTTTGTAGAACGGTGCTTTGTCTTTATTGTTTTCGTCTTGACCATTTCGATTCCTTTCTAGTTAATCCTCATTAGCCACGCTAGTATTAATCATTCAATTTCTAACCCCCTTGATATGATCACCATGTAACTCCTCCACTGCGGGAATGATCAGAGCCTCAATCTCAACACCAGGATCCTGACTAGGCAGCTCCTCCGCAACAAGGGGTCTCATCTCAGCATCTCCCCAGCCGCCCTCGCGCGGCACACGCACCCAGCGATCATCACGACCGGGACTCACAAATACAACTTCCCACTTGCGCGTGGACAAAAGGTTTCCGATGACGAGGTGGTGCTGGTACCGATCGAGACTGTAGCGCGCCTTGCGGACGAGAAGAGCTGGGTCCGTCTCGAGTTTAAAGGAGACGATCATGCCCTCTGGTGCCCAGCCATCTACCAGATTCTTGAGGAATTTGGGGACCGGGTCGAGATCCACGATGAGACGCTTTGAGCGTGGGACGGAGGGGGATGAGTCAAAGTTATCGAATGTTTCTTCGTCCTCTAGCTTCTTCTGCTTCTGCTCAACGGCATTGGTGGACTGGATCTTGTGCTCTGCCATGCGATCCGGGGGTACGAAAAAGTCCGATACTGCGGCGGCGAGGTAGAGAAGACCGGATGGGCCGAGGGGACGCATGAGACGGGCTATCTCACGCAATTCGTGAAGATAATCGACAATGGTGACGAATGGCAGTGTGAGAAGCATGTTATCATCCCTAGCCTTGCGATACTTTCTCAACACCCCACGCATCTTATCCTGCACTTCAGGTCTCACAGCAATCCTGTCATCCTTATCCTCTGTCAGAAAATCTAAGAAACAATCCGTAGCATGGGAGTAATGTCTCGAGTAGGGCAAGAGACTAAACTCGCGATGCAAGAAAATGACAGCATATCCGGCCTCTAGAAAATACTCTGCGCTCGTAGCGCCGCGCGTCCCAGCACTAAAATTGTCAATGTACCGAACTGTCTGCTTCTCAAGAGGCACTGTCGTTCCGCCCGAAGTGACGAGGACGACACGACGGCCTGAGGAGGCATGTGTGGATATGAAGCCAGCGGCGAGGGCTGTGTGCGCAGCCAAGTTACGCGGAGGAGGGTTTTGGGAAAAGTAAGCTTCCTCTGAAGCCAGCGCCTCTGCGGCGGTGTTGGCGGGCGTGGCCATTTTTGAGTGAATGGCCGGAGATGAGTGAGTGAGAATGAACCGGCACGGCACGGCACGGAGATGCGGAGGTCCGGGCAGGGGTGAAGATATGACGTCCGGGTTCCGGAGGGCCGGGGGTGACTAAACGGAGTAACTCACGACACTACGCAGAGAGTAGTTGATGGTGGTAATGATGATGATGATGGGAAAGTAAGGGACAATGAGTCATTTAATCGAGACTTTACTTTGTGCGTGTTTTTTTTTGCTCGCGTCTAACGTTAATGCTCAAATGCCCCATCGACTGTGACGGATACTACTTACGCATTTATCATCCCGGCGTTGGAAACTTGATATTTGAAACACTGCTTTAAACACGCTCAAATGACACCACCTCCTTATATATCACCACATTTCTTTACTAGATTTATGACCACTTTTTTCCAGAGAATTGATTATTATATTCACAATCAACTATATTTCGTGAATAACAAACAGATGAGAGGCTACTTTACCCCCACCCGCCTGATAGTTCAGGTGCACATCAGATCATGCAAGTTAGGTAATGTAAAAGACTTGTCAAAGTCCCTCGACATGTGGGAATTTAGGAACATGCTGTAAGAATTTTAAATCGTAGTCGCTAAAAATACATGATAGAAATATGAGATACGCTCCTACATCATGTCTTCCTCTCTAGACTTGGATGCCAGCAAGGCGACGAAGGCGTCACTTCTTTCAAGCGTGCCAAAGCAGCAGTAACTTGCTCATCTGTGATAACCCCTCCTTGACTTCTTATAAAGTCTCGGTTGTTGACAATGTCGTCGTCAGCTAGTTCCGGCCAGTCTGCATTGACAAGCCCGCATTCTGGTCGTGGAGGTTCAGGCGGGAGCTTACGTTCATGCTTATCGCGAAATATATGGTATTTAGCAAGAGCATCGTATGGATGCCAACGAGGCCGGTTGGAATCAGCTCCATGTATTGGAAGAGGACAAGAGATGTTCTCATCTGGGCTGGATAGCAGGAAGCTGATCAGACTATCAAACTGCTCCGACGTCGGCGGGTAAAGGATTCTTAGACCTTTAAATACGTCAAACACACGCGGGACATGTCAGACGCCCTTGTGATACCTAACCAAGATCCAGACGAGACTCCGGTCCCAGACCCAAACATTGATGAGGACCTACTCAGGAGTCTGTAAAAACTTTCGACTCTTCTAATGCAACTCTCAACCCCTAGCTTTGCCCGGATAGGGTCGTTGGTCGAGGACAACGGCTACTATTCGGTGGCTAGACGACCTATCACCCAGAATATGAACAACGTGATCCAACTAGCCAACATCCCAAGATCAATGCTCCCGCCTTCAAATGAGACACATAAGAGCGCCGAAAATTGGTACACTGCTCTAGCAGAGACGCACATGGTACAGTTGCTCTTTCAGCACAGCGATCTTGTCCGCTCAGAGGACGACTGCCGGAATAAATATGTGGCTCGCTATTTATTTCATTCACTCGCAAAACAGGGCAGATTATCTTCTTTTGGTTTTATTGAGGATAGTTGGTTTGCTTAGTCAAAGTCTTTAAAAGTTATATGCCCAACACCAAATGGGTCCGACTCTTTTCGACTTTGGTGTGACGACTTAAGACCAGCTAATCTTCTTCTAAATCAAGACGATGACATCGTTGCAGCCATTGACTGGGAGTTCACATATGTTGCGCCCACGCAATTCAGCCTCGATCCGCCTTGGTGGCTCCTTTTAGAGGTTTCTGAGATGTAGTCTTCTGGAATTGATGACTGGGCCAGTGTTTATGATGCTCGGCTTAAGACTTGGTTACTCGCAATGGAGGATGCCGAATGCGCGACGGCTGACTTGATCGCGTTCAAATCGTCTTCTTGTATGCGTGAGAGCTGGGTGAGCGGACGCTTCTGGTTCAGCTATGCTTCACGAAAGAGTTGGGCGTTTGATGCAATCTTTTGGAAATACTTAGACGAGAGATTTTTTGGTCCCTGCGCTCAGTATCAGCATTGCTAAATCAATATTAGTCAGTTATCCCTGGCGCCAGACAAGTTCAAGATATATACTGACCAATTATGCAGAGTTGCAGAGTTGCAGAGCTACACGCCATGGCCGCCCTGCTCAGATTTCTGCTGCGTCAAACGGCATTTCGCCTGAGCTGCTCATGATCGGAAACACATCAGAGACTTGACGCATTGGAAACAACGTTTCAGACAAAGACATCACCAGCGTGAATCTCACCACGACCAGAACCGAAACCAACGTATATCTGGTTTTGGGGGAGCACCCTCTCATCGCCAAGTGTCATACTATATGCCCTGTCAGTAGAAGATGTTCCCCTGGGCCACTTTGTTATGAGTTGCTGGAACCATGATTATCAATTAGTAAACCAGATCTTGGAAAACCTGGTAAGCTTGACGTAGACTTACTCTTACCTACGATAGCCCGTATCTTCCTCGTTACGTGTATGCCCGGGTCGAGGTCCTTTCTTCGTGGTCGAGCCAGAAAACGACGACAATGGCGAATACCATGTCATGGTTTTTCTTATCGCATTCTTGTGCCGTGTACTCGATCCTGTCGCATTCGCCTCTTTTGTAGCCAAGAGACCGACTTGGCCAGGAGATCGAGTTTGAGCGAAAAGAGAGGCACATTAATCCTATTCCCAACCCCGTTTCTCCTTCAAGGCTTTTGACTTGGGAAGCAGTTCGTCCGCCTCGGTCTCGTACAGCCCATCCCTTTTCAAGTATTGCGTGTAGCGCGAGTGATTCGATAAATACTTTCCGGAATATACGATATTGGCTATCTGTGATAGCTGGAAAGCCTTCGGTATCGGATTTAGGAGTTCCAGCCTCCAGGTCATCGATATACGACATGTCAAGAAGTGGAATAGCCCACCCCATAGCTTAGAGAGGTAACAAGTCACCAATTTCTAAGGCGTGCATCTTAAATGAAAGAGAGTCGACAGCATGCTCAGTCTAGGTAGCCTCAAAGTTGCAATGATGAACCAAAAGCGAGAGAGGCGCGATGGGCCGGCTGATGGTGTTTCCGGACCGCTCCCGTCAACATGAATTACCAACTGTACCAACTTACGGAGTATCGCATACAGGTACCTGCGTGTTCATGGCCGAACATCATTTTAGCTGAATGAAGTCAAAGTAGTGGAACAGTAAGAATATAATCGCGTATGTTGAGCTTCATATGGCCAGTCTGTCTTGGAGGTTGAGAGATCTTACAACAACGTAATGGCACCACAACCTTCCGCCGAGCTTCTATCAACTCACTCTTGGTTTAGTTCTTGAGAACGATCTCAAATACGGAAGAATCAGACTTGCATAGTATCGACACGCTCTACGATGAACACAAGGTGCCCTTCCACAGAGCCCTCGACAACCTGCTTTCAACTGATAGGGCAGAATATACTTACGCCCAGATTATTGACGGGTTACCCACCAGGGAGTCTTTCAAAGAAGGCTACCACATTGTCCAAGACCATCCTGTTTTTGAGCTCAATCATACTCAAATATGCCCAGGCTTTATTGACAGGGTTCGAGAGTTTAGAGCTCAGCTTGACTACTCGACCTTACGCTTTCAAAAGCATGTAAGTCAAATATTAACTAACTCCAAGCAGTAGTCGATACTTGGCTACAACAACACCACATAGAGTCTGTATTGAATCGCGCCGGCGGAATATTCCCTGGTACTTACTGCCTACCTCCCACGGCCTTTTTTCATCGTTTCTACACTCATTATGAGCAGTATCCATGCGGTGTTGCTGACGTTGTGGGGTACTGGGCCGAGGGTATGATCTTTGGAGGCGTAGTTGTCTTTGACCGTGGGGAGACGGAGCAAGAGGTAACTCTTCTCATAACCCGGAATAGCAAGCCACCCTGGCGTTGTAACTACTAACATGTCGTAGTGCAATGCTATGTGGTTGCATGGACATCGTGCGGGTGGTCCGACAACACTTTATGCACCAACACCGACACAATTTGATTCTTTGGTAAATTTCCTCTTCTCAAGCCCCGGCCAAGATACACCATGCCCGATGCCAATTAAGGGCACTAATGATAACCGTCCCCGCTGGCACCCGTATCATGCTCTAGCTCAGTATCACATTTTCCGGGACAAGTACGAGAGAAAACTCCCCCCTGAATCTCCACCAAGACGCGGTCATAGGATGTATCCAATGGATTGGCCTGAGTTGGGCGACGAGTGGCTTATACATAATCAGGCCTGGATTCGAAACGAGGGCCACGAATTATCCGAGGCCGATATTGCTGCTGCTCGAGCAAGGTTGAAGGAGGTGACGTCCTCGTCGCCATGCTGGCGCGGGGGTGCGTGGCCACCTACATAGACGAGTATATAATTATGGATGGATCAAGGGTCTTCTGGGTAGTTCAATTTGGTTTTGCAGAGATTCAGCCAGTTTTTATTGTAGTTGATGCTCTTCTTTCACCGCTAATGCGGTCTCTTTGTCCGCCCCTGACTTTGGCGACACGACAATCATCGTCGTACCTACGCTGTAGCTCAACGTAGCCTATAGCTGGATGCAAATTCTCAGTCAGGGCTGGTTAATTATCCAAGCTGACGTTAACTCTTTATATTGTATCTCGTGGCTCGAGATAAGCGCGTCGGTGCTGGGACTTGGGGGTGGCATACATGAGAAACCCTACCACAAACGATAAGTTTGAGCTTTCAAATTAATTTATTCTGCGGGTATCTAAAGCAGCGCGGGCTTCCAACCTCTACTACTCGTACATGTGCGCATTTATACATTACCGGTTGATATCCATCTCTTTCTTTATCTCTTGCCTTCGTTTCCAGGCGCCAATCTCCATGCCCGTAAAGGCAAACTCTGAAGATGCATTACCTTGGGTTTGATGTACCAAAAAAATGTTGCGGCGCCGAACAAGACACACAGAATGTTAACGGTGTAATATCCATCGTGGATCATCTCACATCTACCTCCACCAGCTTCGCACCTTTCCTTTTCGGATTGCACTGCGCAGGAGAAGGCCTGTGTGATGAGAGGGCTCTTTAATGTGGAAGCATCTGGATTACCAGGGTGGCATGTAGCCACAGTGAAGCTGTCGACAAGCTGCAGGACGAAATATCTTGGGAATGTACCGCCAAGGTTGCAGACACTAGAAACTGTTAGCTTTGTGTATATTCTAATCGTCGCACATAACTTACGTTGCTAGGAGTGTCATATAAGTACCGCCAATGACGGGATCCGACACTCGTGCATGGAAAGCCGAGACAGCAACAAACATAATGGTGTTGGTAAATGTTGAGAAAAGGTGTTCGGCAATAACCACCAATAGATACCAGGACGTAACTCCTTCATCGGGGAAGATGGCGACGACGAATTGGGCCGATAGAGCAGCTACAAGTCTGCCAGCGAAGCCCCAGCACCAGAGACGCATGGGTGTGTACTTTTGCGACCACATTCCAGCATAATAACCCAGGCCAATCTCAAAAGGGAAGTCGATGAGAACCGTCAGAGCCATGTTGTCCTTGCCAAATCCCTTGTCCAGGAGCTTCAGGTTGGTGACGCCGTCATTAGCCTGGAAGCCAATTTTGGCGATAAGATGGACAATGATGATGGTCTGCACGTTCTTGAGCTTCAGAATACCCCACATGATGCGGTAAACGTCCCAAACACCATCCTCGTTTTGCGACTTGTCCTCCTTCTTCAAGAGGCCAATACCAATAGTTACAATGATATATGACCAGCCCCAGAACTTGAGATATCCTCCAAGCGAAAGGAGACCTTCGTCTGAGGGAACAGATCGAAACCACTTGTTGGCGAAATCGGCGGCATTAAAGGCGAGGAAAACGGTGTAAGACATGAAATGGCCAGCAGTAAGGCCAACTGTCTGCGCGGTTGAAGCGTACGAAACGTTTCCGGGAGTCAGAAGGGTCAGCGCCCAGCCGTCGACCGCAATATCCTGCGTAGCGCACATGAGAACCAGGAAAAACCACCAGAGCATAAAAGTAAATGCAGTCATGCCGCCAGGCTTGCCAGCTGTGGCCATCATATCCTCGACGTGCGATCCCAACCACAGCATACCAAAGCCGGAGAGGAACTGAATGGGAACGATCCAAGTCTTGCGCCGACCAATCTTGGGGCTCCAAACAGCGTCCACAAAGGGACTCCAGAACAACTTAAGAGAGTAAGGATACGAGGCCAAGCTAAAGATACCAATCTCGCTGTACGACATGTGGTTCTTGAGCAGAAACGGCACGGAGCCCGTCGCTAGTCCCATGGGAATACCCTGCAAAAAGTATAGAAGAACCAAAAGAAGGAAACTCCTCTGGTCTTGTCGAGGAAGGTCGAAGAAGCCATGATTGTTAAGAGAAGGCGTCTTTGGGATGGGGTCGTCTAGGGAGAAGGATTCGCTCTTGATGAAGTTTGCAGCGACGTTATCGACATCTGGGTTGGCGCCCTTGCGGCGCATCTCTACTCCGCTGCTCATTTTGTCGTTACCGTTGGCGTGCCCATTCGATTCCTCTGCGTCTATCTTGATCGTCAGGGGCGGCCGGCCGGATTTTTTTTGAGGTCGTCGAGCTCTGGCGGTCATGTGTGGCGGAAGAAAAGAGGTCGGAAAAAACGGCGCGTAGAAGGAAATATATAGTAGGGATTGTGTGCAACGTAAAGGGGTGTTTAACGAATGCGACAAAGAGGCGTCGAAAGCGTCAAAGTCAGATGCGGGTGGGATTGTCTCGTTTCGTCTCGGTGACGTATATGAGTGTAAAGGTCGCAGATTGTTGTAGATAAAAATAAAGAAGTCGAAGAGAGAATAAAGTTGTGATATTAATGAAGGAGAGAAATGTAGTTGAAAGAGTGGAAAAAAGGCTTGAGTATGTAAGTTCCTGAGGAAAGGTAAAGTAGGTACCAGCAAAAGTGAAGCGGGCCTTAGATAGAAGAGGTCACTCACTGCCTGGGGTTTCTGCCTGAGTTTCGGATACGGAATGGGTTGGCGTAGAAAAAAAGTAGTCTCCCGCTACCGTGGCCTCTCAAGATGAGACGTGATTGGGCTATTTTCTGGGGTTTAGGTGGGATTGATATGGATAGGAGGGATGATCTTGTTATTACTAGCTGGCCTTTTAAACGTCTGTGGTGGCGACAAGGTGACTACTATTGATTACTGTAGGTACTAGGCAGGTAGATGGATGGAATTTCCATCACTGCTACGTCCCTACATACTACGGAGGATGGGATCAAAAGTCCTTGCCTGCTAAGAACGCCAAGCAACCACCCCTATAAACTCAAATAGGGTTATAACGCCGGGTTTATATAAGACTGTACTATAAGCGATTTTTCCCTTTATTCCTCCTCTTTCTTCTATATTAAGTATGCCGACTGATATCGCTACTTAGGCTTTAGTAGTAACGTTAAAAGCTCCCTTAGGGGCAGTAAAAATGACTATTAAAATCTATACCTTTATAGGCATCTCTATATATATAATTAATAAGATCTATATATAAGCAATCTGGTAAGGCTTTAAGCCTAACTAGCAATTAATATAACTTCTTAATATTTAGCTTAAAGATATACTATAGTTAGAGCGGCTAAATAAGTAAACTAAAGAAAATAAAGACCTAATTATTATAAAGGTTAATAGGGATTATTATAAAAGGGAGAAAATAGCTATTAATATTATAAGTAATCTTAACTTAT
>JAJJWN010000484.1:0-20620 GCA_021655885.1 Fusarium abutilonis | reverse complement strand
CTCTCTGCCTCATCCGATGTGTTTTAGATAGACTCTAAGCTGATAAGATGACCCGACGGAGCTTTGCTCGTTTATAGTATGTCATATGAACAATCTCAATCAAACCCTCACACGCAAGACAAGGCCTGTTCTTTTTCAGCTTTCCAAGAAACCAATATAGCCCCAAAGTTTAAAAATAAATTTAAAAATAAAATAAAAAAGCTGATGCTACTGTACGATGACATGACGATCTCAGTGCCTGACTCGCAAAACCCAAAAAGGTCGTGACACCTCGCTTACAGAAACTACACTATCGATCAGAGTTTCGGTCCGTAGCAAAAAAGAAAAGCCACTCTACTTTGGCTCGCCGCTCAGGCTTACTAACTAAACAAGCTCGTGATAACTCAAAGGGAAGTGAAGTGAAGTGAAGTGATGAGGCCTAGAACCCATGCAGTTTCATGAGTCGTAACACCAAGATGATGGTGCTCGTCTGCTTACAAGTTTCAGATCCATTCCTCAGCGCCTTGACGTTATCGTGCATGGAGATTAACGCAAATTTGACTTGGCCTTTTATTGACAGCAGGTCCGTGGTGTAATATCATCATGTTCGGCGCCATCCGGTGGGAGTCTGTAGCCACTTGATGATCTACGACTATGCTCGGACCGAGTTGGGAAAGGCTCTGGCCGTAATTCTTTCTATCTTTGGCTGGTGTATGTATTACTCTATAAACTATCTATTATTAATGACCCTGTGTCATTAGAGTCGGCAACTTACGATGTACAACATAATTATTACTGCTTACATCAAAGTTAACCCAGAGAAACCTGCTTACTTGGTTTGGCGATTCTTTGAGAGTCATCTCTCTCAACGGGTTGGTACAGATCCCAGGTTAATGCGCATAGAGTTAGTTAGGAATAGTCATACTTATTTCACTACAAGTCACAACATCGACGATCCATCACCAACCTTCAAACTAACCAACGTTAACTCCTTCATCGCAAGCCTCTAAAGTTCAGCTGCGGCGTGGTACACCTCCAACCTCGTGCTGGCCACGCTCAACCAACCCATTCCAATCTCGCTCACTCGACTCTCTTTCTCACCGAGTCCATCTCCGTCAGACCACGGGCCTAGCTTCACAATGATCGACAAAGCCCAACCGCATCAGAGTTTCCCAGCGTCCCGCAAGCAAAAGAAGAAAAAAGCCCAAGCTTGCGGAATTAGACTTTCTCTCACCGTAAGCGAAGGGGAGAGGAGAACAAGGGGGGAATGCCGATTGTGATATTGTCAGTACGCAAACATGCATATTTCCCAAAAGTCGCATCTTTTCGCGAGGAATGCTCACCTCACCAAGTGGTCCGTCCATGCGTCCGTTTTCTTCTACCAGCTTGAATAGTAGTAGTTAGAAACATCCCCTTTTTTTTTTTTTTTTTTTTTTTTTTGCTTATCACTTTATTTTACTTTCGTATTGACGTATCCCACGCGAAGCGGCTTACTTACATTCTTTACTCTAAACGAAACATGGACCCGAGATAATCTCCCAGCGGTGAGAAGAACTAAGCCCAACTACAATACTGAACGGCCGTGTTTTGCCTGTCCTAGATGAAGATCATATGTACATAGCTACAGGAAAAAAAGGCAAACGGTTCATCTTCCCCCCGGACTCCCCCCCCTTGCTTATTGTACCTTGTTACAGTTGCAAGAAATCGGCAGTTTTGATCTTTGACCAGTCACTTTCGACAGGATCAGCAAGCAAAAACCTGCTCAAAGACGACCACTCCGGAAATATTCCCCCGTAGCAGTTTAGAACTTTGGATGACCCATCACTCATCACCTGCAGAAGCTTCACTTTACTCTTTTCAGGCTCCTATTTTCCCTGAATAGCTTCTTAAGTTCTTGCTCTTATCACAAACCACCACCACTAACACCGCCAACACCACCACCTTCACCAGAAACAGTAAGATTGTAGTCATTGAACAAGAATCTATCACCCCCAATAATCGTCTCACGCTACCCTCCCCAAGCCCGCCTCACCTTTACCTCGTCCAAAGCCAGTGATTCGTCCTCGTAGTCTTCTCCACCCATCCATCCATTCTAGATGTACTCTTTTGATCCATGCGCCCAACGCAATGCCGTTCGCCCTAACAACAATACCCCTGCTCATTGGCCGCCACGTTCTCGCCTTGTTTTTGGCTTCTTGTCTTTTCTTTTGTCTTCCTTCTTCTCAGACATGTGGTTGTAACGACGCTCGCCCCATATGATTTGATGCACAGGGACACAACCGTCCAATCTCGTGGTCGAGACGGGACTATCGGGGGCTAAGGAAGTGATAATCTGCAGCTGTAGCCCTTTTCTTTAATTGTGACTTTGCTACTTTGGCTCTCGTGCAGTTGGGCGGGAAAACCAAAGTAGACCGGCGCTAGTTGATGCTACATAGAGGGTGGTGGGCTCAGTAGTATCGTTGAATCACACTGGACATTGTCAGAGACCTTATTCGAAGCTATCGTGGTGATATCAGCATGGACAAGTCAAGTAGTTCACAAAGTAGTCGTGGTAGCAAGTATTGAGTGAGGTATCTCAAAGTCATATTTCATTCATTGGGTGATCGGCAGATGCATCTTTCTTCGTGCGAGGTGCCATGATCCCTCAGTAAAACGTATTGTTGCGCAACATTTTGTGCGCAGTGGCTATCGAGCCATTCTTATCTTTCGACAAGTCTTGTTGACAATTGTCATTCTTCTCTTCTTGTTTTCCTTCTCCACCGAATCCGTCGTGATGTTGGGTAGTAAAAGCAATAAGAGGTATCTCAGATCCAGACCAATCCTGGCCATTCTTCCGTTTCTATTCAAAGACAGCGCCTTCCGTGAGAGAGAAGAAAAGAGAGGAGTAGAAAAACAAAGTGTTCATTTCCGATGCAATCATCATGTCCTCCCGGTAAAGGTCTGAATATCCGAAAGAGTTCCAAAAAAGGTAGACCAGTCTTGGGCCGGAAAGAGAAAACAAAAGCAGCACCACAAACTCCCCATCTGCCAATCTCTTGTAGAAAACAAAATGCCTCCGTAAAATCGCTGCGCCAAACATCATGCGTTCTACAACTGATATCTTGCCCATCCTCATAATATTCGAAAAGACAAAACTCCTCGCTTTTTGAATAGGTATTTTGTAAAAATAAAAGGGAAAGAAAAAAAAGTTTGACAAAGAAAATATGAAGCTGAGCATCAAGAATAACTCCAAAAAAAAAAAAGGAATACAAGGCCGAAAACAATCAATCCTGGACTGTCATTCATTGGGTCGTAACATATTTTTGGTAGGCGTATCCTTGCACGGCTTTTGATTTGGGGTTCCATGGTGTGTAAGTGTCCCCTTGCTAGTGGATATTTATGGCCAAGGGTCGATATTAAAACGTCGAGTAATATCCAAACGAGTAAAAGAATCAAACGGTATGTCCTCCGGCTTGTGTTGTAGGGCCTCGGTGGTATGTCATCCAGGTATGTCGTAATAATAGAGGCCGTTAAAGGTTTGAAGCAGAGACATGGGTCTTGTTCAAACTCTAATAGCAGCCTTGAAACGTAGGCATAAAGGGGACCTGTTGATGAAAGGGTACATGGTGCTGAAGCATCGGCACCTGTTGAACGTATTTTACCATATCCCAGATGGGGAAGTAGGATTTGGGTTGGCAAGGAGCCTGAACGGGGACCTGTGCCTGGGCTGGTAGGGGAACCTGTTGGCAGAGCATGGGTTGAGGGGGAACGCCCACTGGTACCTGAGCGGGGACGGGCCCAGAGTACTTCTGGGGCACAAATTCCTGGCTGTGGTAGATGAGTTGATGTTCCATGGGCTCCTCAGGATCGAAAGTATGGGGTGCATACTCCGGGGGAGTCTGCGGCATCTGGCGTTCCTGTTCAAACTCGTCGTCCAGGTCATCGATGGTCGAGTCGCTTGATGTAAGCGAACCCTCATCGTCAGAGGAATCAGGCGACAGAGATGAGTCGTACTCGTAGTCGTCAAGAATAGCATCCTCAGAAGAAACGTATTCGGTGATGTGATCGGGTGAAGCCGGTGGTGTCGGTGGTGAGGCAGTCGATATTGGTGGCATAGTAAACATAGAGCAGGCCATGATCCTGGTTCGGAGCTCAGAAAGAGTAATCCGCTGCTCGGGAATAGGTTCGAAGATCCGTCCCAGAATGTCGTTCAGTTCATCCGACAAGGGGAGGATAGTCTTCAGGAAGTCCTTGGATCCAGCATAGGCACGGTAAGTAGAGTCCTGGAAAGAGGCTTGTTTCCATGGGTTGCGTCCACAAGTGAGGTTGACGAGGATAACTCCAAGACTCCAGACATCATTGGGTGCGCATAGGTAGTAAGGCTTCCTTGCAGAGGGGTCCAGGCATTCTGAAGAGGAGAAAAGAAAACATGTTAGTTGTCTGTCCACGGTAACATCATAGATGCAAAGGGGAATTGTCAAACTAGGGTGAAGGGGGGGAGAGATATGTACCTGGACTCATGTAAAAGGTGGAACCGCATCCGTAGTCCTCGGATCGATCATTAGAAGTAGCGAGGCCAAAGTCGGCCAGCTTAACAGTGTCTCCATGGTCTGTCACCAAGATGTTCTCCGGCTTGAGGTCCCGATGGTAGATTCCCAGGTTGTGGCAGTGTTCAACGGCATCCAGAATTTGGAGAAAGATATTCCTTGAAAGTTCATCCTTACCAACATATTGACCACGCTCCGTGATATTCAAGAATAGGTCGCCCTCAGGGCAGTACTCGAGAATAACATAGATGCAGTCAGGTTCATCCACAATCTTGAGCATCTGGACCACGTTGGAGTGTTCCGATGCCTTCCAGTGAAGACGGATCTCTCGTTGTTGGTAGGCAAACTGCCTGGTTTCCAAAGGGGTTCCATCGGGATTGAACTTGCTCAAGCACTTGACAGCGTATTTACCTCCGGTCTTTAGGTCGACAGCCAGGTAAACGACGCCATAGGCGCCAGTTCCAAGGATATCAGTCAGCTGGAGAGTGCCCTCGAGCACGCGGCCTAGCCTAGCCTCGGGCGCAAGAGGAATACATCGGGTCTGGTAGTGTCGTGGTGCAGCATAGGGCTGTTGAACTGTGCACTTGGGATGATCGAAGCCGGGAGAAGGCGGAGGGGTTTGGTAACCGAATATGGCATGTTGCTGCATGTTATCTGTGGTTGATATCTAACAAAATCCTAGACTTGGTATTGGGTTGAGAATCCTAGGGCCGGAGATAATCCAAAACGGCAGACAGAGAGAAAAGAAATAGAGAGGAAAACACAAAAGAGTATTTTCCAAGGGCCAGCAAAGGATCCTGATCCAAAGTCCAAACGGGTCGTGTTAAATTCCTGCGGGCTGAGATGAGATGAGTGGTTGTGGTTGTGGTTATGACAAGTTCCCGACGGCCGAATCAACGGGTCAAGATACAGGCAGGGAGGTGTGTTGTCGTCTTTGGCCTGTCAACTTCCAAAGAGTGGCGAGTTGCCGAGTAAGAATATTAGGACCGAGTCGACAAGAAGACCTAAAGGTCACGTCTGCAAGAGAGCAAGACGGGTGGTGCAAGAAGTTGCCGGAAGGAGTGTCGTGAAAGTGGTGATGGAGGTTCCTCAAACTAGATCCATCTGAATTTGGAGATGGGCAGACGCAGTAGATATCACTCTCCTTCTCTCTCTCGTGCAGCGACAAGGCGGACGAGCGAGACACACCCAGAGAGAGATACGTACCGAGTGCACGCCTCAGACTTGGATTGCGTGGAGCATCCACATCAATGAGACCCACCGCCTCATCAGACCCTTGTACAGTTGGAGAGATTAATGACATGGGGTCTTGTCTTGGCCTCGTTGCGTTAATGCCAGGCCAGGCTCTGGGTCCGTCTATTCTTGTCGAGCGAGGCGTGGAGTCAGAGACTCAGAGGGGGGCGCCATGCAGAGGTCCGCCTGGGATGAGGCGCTGACTAGCTCATTAGGGATAGCCCCTCGGTGACGCTTAGCAATATACGAAAGGGCAAGGATCGTTAGCTTTGTTCTGACACAGTCAAATAAAGTGGTTCGCTGTGTCACTGCCTCCAGGCCAGGCCTCCACGACACAGAACGTCCTCTGAGGTTCCTCCCAGACCCCCCCTCAGACTTTCAGCACTAACGCCATCCATCGGCCCACTGCTAGGCCACATGTCCTCGTCCAGTCATAGGTCCGTTAGGGACTGCTGGGCGACGACGGTGTTGGACGGTGGCAGATCTCTCAGTGCGTGCTTAGGTGCTTTGCTTGGGTGTGGGTACATGTTTGGAACACATTGCGCTTTCGGTGTGCTCCCACTGTGTGCCTGTATGCTCTGCTGACACCCCTTCTTCCTCTCAGTGTGCTGTGCAGCGCGTGTCCTTTCTGTAACTTGACTGGTTCTGTCCCCTGTATACCCTCTGGCTCTCCACCCGTCGGGCGAATCGTCATAATCAACAGTCCCCGTGATGAATCACAGTTTGGCCCAACACCTTTTGTCATCTCGCTCTAGCTTTGCCTCCGTCTCAAAACTGAGGAGCCCTCGCAACCCGGGCGTCCAAGGAGACGTGCAGTATAGTACGTCCGTAATGTTTTGTCTTTGAGATGGCCGCACACAGAGTTTGAACGGAGGTAGCCTGGCCGTGTTTCCGTACACATGCTTTGCCGGACCACTGCCTCAGGAGAACAACTGGAACGGACAGCAAACCTTCCCGCTGGAATCCTCAAAAACAAATCGGCCGTGTTACAAGCGATTGGCTCGTGGTAAACTATAGGTGGGCGTCTGTGGCGCTTGGCGACGTGTTTGCACAGAGGAATGCATCAAGGCATACGTGCCTCAGGATATCCGATATCGAGTGCTGAACTGTACATAGTACTATACTTGCTCAGAAGCCAACGTCCTCCTGCCGCACGAGGTGATGTGTCGAGTCACTGTCTCCCGTGGATACTTACTCACTCAGCAAGGGGGCTGAAATGTGAACTGGCACCACTGTTGCAGATGCTAGACTGTGCCGATCCTTCAGTAATGTACCGCCGCGTCCAGTGAGGATCAACGAAACCAAGTCGGGTCGGCAGCATGCATCTCTAGTAAGGCTAGAGCATCTTTTGGCGGCTAGATGATGCATAAATTATGCCAGCTCTGTGTGCCTCTCAGTCTCGTGCTAGGTTCGAATTGTGCAGTTATTGAGCCGATAAGATCGGCATTCCTGGTGAGGCATCTGCTATTATGTAGTGAACCATAAAGATTGCCCTGTAATTCTTGAGCTTTGATTGGTGCACGGCGAAATGTATCCAATATCAAGATATCCTGTCACGCTTGTCACCTTTGGCAAGGCTGACATGGGAGATTTGCTTATTTTGAGATGATCAATGAAGCAACATCATGTTTCACTAGTGATCTCCGTTGTATGTATGTTGTAGCAGTAGTAGACGGCAAGTTGAGGCTACCGTTGATGGATCGAAGAAGCGGTCGTCAACATGACAACAGTTTGCCCTTGTCTAACTCTGAAGCGAGGCCTGCCATCCATCAAATATCCGTTTTGCTGTCTCTGCACGTATCCGTCTAACGGCATATCTCAGAAGGCCTCAACCGTGCTGGCAAGTTGTCGCAGCACAACTACCCAGACCCGAACGGCTACTGGATGTACAACGGACATGGGCGATGTAGACCCCGGGACGCACATTGCTTGAAGCAGACGGATGCAGACTTGATGTGATTCTGATTGGGGTCGGACAAGCATGCCGGCTGCACCAGTACCACCCATCAATCCCAGAAATCATTCACAAGGCCTGAATCCTCGCGGTGAGATGCAGACAGGGTATTGTGGATGTGTGTCTGTGCCCCTGTTTGTAGGACTCAGTTGTGACTCTGTGAGAGTCAAGAGACCCCTTGAACAGGCCACGATGGGACAGTGAGGCTGACAAGATAACCTGGTTGCAGAGGAGGCGTCCAATGAGAAGCTATGGAAGGCCTAAGGGAATGTGTCCTTTGTACCATTCTTGCAGTTCTCACCCAACCTCTATCAAGTTTGTCTGTCTGTGATCTCTTTGCCCGTTGGGTGCGTGGGCTTGGACATGGACCTGATGCTGGTACATAGCAAGATAACAGCGTAAACTGATGTGATAAATGTGTCAGGTTGGTGGTTCCTTTCGTCGGATGTGGACGGATATCGTACAGTATCTCGACGCACGCATGTTGAGGTTATGCTTGGACTTTGGTAATGTCAACGTGATGCATGTATGTCTGTGTGATATTGATTGCTTGTTTTCAAGACGTCTTTGTTCTAGCCACGAATAGTCATCGCGTGACGTTTGACTCCCTTGAGTTGTATCTTGATGAACCATAACCATCAAGTGAAGCATGAAGCTACCCTATTCAGCGTCAAGACTATCCATCAAATTCCACCAGGGATCCCTGGACAAACGTTCCGCGTGTCGAATGTGAACGGATACTGTTTGTTCAGTGGTCCTCTCCTCCTCCCCTGGCCTGGAGACGGCGGGGACGAGACAGTGAGTGCGTCTAAGTGTCTCATAGCTGGCAGTTGTCAATATGGGTCCCCCAAGAGGAGCGGTATGACTTGTCTCGAATTGCTAAAAGTAACCGTGATAACCAATTCGACTGTCAAAAGTCCACTTTGCACGAGGTTTGCATGGGTACAAAAAGTCGAGGTCCAGGTCCAAGATCACGGGCGGGTCTATGCCGTTTGAGGACTAGCACTGAGATCTCCAAATCATCTCGGGCCTCCTTATTCCCCGTTGTTACCTGCGGTCATTTTTTTGACAAGACTTTTGCTGACCAACAAGAAGACCGTTGGAGTTATCACGATCCACTTGAGCAGAAACAAGTGAGGCCGGTCCCTGGGCGCCATGCAATAGTGAATAGAGCGCCCCCGCTGGCCCCATGCTGAAGCCATGGATCCCCCCTACAATCGACCCATCTCTCGCCAGCGAGCACTGATTCCTCTGCTGCCAATGTGGCCCCTGACAGAAAGTGTCTTTCTCATTAATCTCCAGCCTGGGGCGTCGATCATACACGATTTGCTGTAGCTGAGGCACGGCTTCTTGGCTTAAACATTGCTTCAGGACTGTCAGGAAGGTTGGCGGTCGGTTCCATGCTTGCAACACTTGGCCATAGCATGGCAGCCATGGCTACACCGGCAGCGCTAACAATTCTGTTATCGGAGTCATCTACGAACTTGGTAGGCAGTTCATGCATGGGCTGATCGTCTGAAGCAGTCTCTGCAGAGTCTGCTCTCTGACCGCCGTGACTTGACCATCAGTTCCTGTCCGTCCATCCTGGTTCGATATCGGCTATCATTATGCGTTGCAGTAGCCGATCCATCAGGAAAAGAGTTGGCAGTTGGAACTTGGACTTGTTGGTGCATCGACAGAAATAAGAATAGCAAATCGGGATAATCCTCTGGCTGTTCCAGGAAACGGCGCAGGCGCAAAGGTTAAAGCAAGCAGCATATCCGTCCAATAGGGACTACCCTCGACATTGCCGTCCATGCACTCACTTACTCTAGCAGCTGCGCGCAACCAAGATGAGTATTGAGTCATGGTTATGCATCCCGTTAGACGTCAGCTAGGACGGTACGGTACGGCACAGCTCGCTCATGGCACAAGACCCAAGCCTCAGTCTTGGGATCGGGAGATGCAGAAAGAGAACCTTTGAGAGCAAATAATTCAGTGCCCACCATCAACTCCCGCCAGGACCACTTCCCCGGAACCATGGCTGCGGCTGTTCTTGACAACTTGATCTGAATAATCATTCTCAATGACTATGGTGTTTTAGCCAGATTGGGCGATCCTTGCGTCTCGGCAAGTGAAAACAACCCGTAGTCGACAAGCTTGGGCTCTTTACTGGTCCGAGAACAGTTTGGAGATCGACAATAGCCTTTACAGAGATAGGCTCACCGTCTGTATCTCTATGCAATACAGTATCAAGATGGATCAGAGATAATGATTCAATATGCCGTCTGTCTCCTTGCAGCTCTGTCTACGTATTTCACAAGCCATCATGAGACAGTCTGACAGTCTACACAGATTCTTTCTAAAACGTCAAACTCCATCACCAAGCTAGGACTCCAAGATGGCCTGATGGCACGGATACGCTAGTCAAAGATGTTGAGCCTCCCCTCGTCCACTTCCAGATTCACCGCCAAACTCTGGATGTCTGCAAGGGCTCTTTTACGTAGCGGTTGGACGCAAGGGGATGGGCAATGCAACGCACATGCATTCGTTGCGCCGTCACGGGAACAAATGGAGCCCACCCACAGCCACTGCCACGACGGCACGAGGAAGTCCGCTGCCGTTTGGCTTGAGCCTTTTGGCAGATCTCGCTATCAATCTCATTTGGGACACATGTTTGTTCGACAGTACAATGTTGTCACCGTGGGTCCCTAAAAGTCTAATTTTGCTGCCGGCCATGTCCATAGTTCGAGACCTCAAGTCCCTAACGGCGCAGACTTTAGCTCTTGGCCACGCTGTGGTGGTGTCCAACTCTCGGGATGACATCCGCGGCGCCTGGAGGATTTCTATTGGGAGTCATTGCATAGCCCAGTATGTACATGCATGATTTGCATCAACGACTGGTTCACATCAAGATCGAATTCGCCCAATAGAGATGGTTGGAGGATGTTTGTCGGACGATCCGAACCAGAACGTCACTTTGACTCTCCCTTCTCCCTTGACATTGGTAGTTCAAGCCCCAAGATCTGACCTTTGAAAGTGTCTGGGTATAGTAGAAGACGGCATAATAGTATATTCAATTCTCTCTTGATTTCGTCGCTCCGTGCCATGTGGGGATGCTTCACGGAGCAGACTCGGGGAGGACACGGAGCACCATAACGGCTACCCTGTACATTAGAGGTATTTGAACATTCAAGCATTGCAAAGGAACGGGCTCTGTACGACAAGAACTATGTCTTGCTAGACTATCACCTTTCACCGGTATACTCTCACCACGTCAGAAGACTATCAGATGCTCACGCATAAAATCACAGACGGCTACGGAGTACCTACTTGTAAACATCATCGTCGCCGCATTGACCGGATCATCACCTCCAAGACTCCATTGCACCAGAAGATCTCGGCCACACCTATTCTATTCCACCAGTACGATGAAGAGACAATCACCTCTGCACAGGCATATCACCCATAGCACGAACTGAATCGATAGGTCAGGACACCGAGACAACTCGAAACCGCCAATCCGAAAGAGGGCGCGCACATAGTCAACAACAATCACGCAATCTTCTAGACAGACAACAAGATGGTCCCTTGAATGAAACTCCCTCACGCTGATCCTGACGACATAGCATCTCCCTTCTACATCAGAATTCGCCACAGCCCGTCATCATGTCTTGCCCTGCCTCACCGTTTGGACCCAGTCTCTCCCGCCGCTAAGGCCCTG
This sequence comes from Fusarium abutilonis, assembly GCA_021655885.1. Lineage (NCBI taxonomy): Eukaryota > Fungi > Ascomycota > Sordariomycetes > Hypocreales > Nectriaceae > Fusarium > Fusarium abutilonis. The sequence continues at coordinate 9,225 of JAJJWN010000484.1, read as the reverse complement.
ATCGGCTCGAAATCTCCGTACGCGACCTTTTTTTCTTTTTTTTTCTTCTTTCTTTCTCCTGCGCCTCAAGGGATTCAAACAATGCAGCCCAGTTCGTGAGTGAGGCTGAGTGTAAATTGCCAGAGTCCACTTTGATTTCAACTAGGTCGGGAGATCCCTGGCTACAGGCTCTGACTCGGGGCGTCTGGGCGCAATTTCCAAGTTGCAGGATTGTTACAGATATGTAAGAGCCCGACGATCACTCACTGTGAAAAGACAAGACAGCGCTGCACATCATCAGTTACCATGTGAGCATGCAGTCATCGCTTCGTCCGTGTGCCCTGCACATTTCAAGGTATTCAATCAAGGTGGATCACAACCAACAAAGGGCAATATCGCCGGATACTCAAGATTGCTATTGACGTCGGCATCACTTTGAACAAAGAATTAAGGGAGTGATCATCACAAGTCTCGCGCCCAACATTGCACAGACATGTCACCAAGATTTCCCTCGTGAAAAGCAAGATCTTCATCATGTCCCCATTGCTCGCCCTGTCTCTGTTTGCTGTCCAAACCAACAGTGCCCGTGCAACCTCGTTGACGTCAATCCTGACACAGAAAGTAATACCATCTCAAATCATCAAGACCACGTAGACCAACCGCTCTGCTTCCCAACCAAGTGACTTACACAAAACAACTGCCGTGCCTGTGTCCATCCTCTACAGCAAACATGTCACCACGCAAAGCCTCACTCACTATACCGTATACATAGCCTCTGATTGCCCATCACGTTACGCCCGTTTCGCTCGTTTCCAATTCGGCTGTCAAACACCAAACATAGCATTGCCGACCTTGGCAGCCTGGAATAGTAGACTTGTTGGCGTAAGCCTGCCTCGTCTGACTTACATGCACGTGCGTGGACAAGTCTGCATCGCCACTCCGTGTCTAGAGCCTCATCTCAGCTGAGATTCCTAATGCCAGGCAACTTCCGTAGAAGCCGGGCGATGATTCGGAACGAGAGCGAGTGAGTGCGAAGCCAAGACATTCTCATCGTAAACAATCTTCCACGGCAATTCAAGCAAAAGTGATTTCTGTCTAGCTAGATTATGGCATGATATTTTGTTTCGTATGCGTCTAAGACAAGACTCCAGAACTCCAAGATCTTCTAGCCTGCTTCTCCCAAGTCTAGACCTCCCTCCACTCGGGTAACTGCGAGACAATGGATAAAATATGAGACACAACAAGACATAACATAGAAACGGCGGTGACACGTTCAAGACACCAACCAAGCTACCACATGTGTGCATCAGCTAAATCCTCCCTTCGTCTCGGCAAGTATTTTGACCAAAAATTATCGTCCACCTGTTTGTTTCTAAACAGCGTCATGATTCTGACACAAAGTATCCTTTTCACCGACGTACATGCCCCGCCCGCGAGGTAAAGAAGGGATGGCGCAGCGCATCAGCCGGCTTGATCCTCTTATCTGGGTTGAGGGTAAGACAGTGCTCGAGAAGATCAATGAAGTGGTTCAAATCCCTTGTCTCCGCGTCGTTCATACCCCCAGACGCAGCCATGAGCCTTGTTCGTAGGTCGCGCGTTGGCTTCACCACAGCCATGGTTCGGACGGTAGTCTGTAAGTGTAGTCGTTAGTCATTGATCAAAACAAAAGTCTAAAATGAGATTCGTGTGGAGGCAGTATTAACAAGGGCTGAGCGCTTGGTCAAACTGGTAGCCGTTGGAAGGCGGATGCAAGGGATATGCAATTCATCGTGGCTGATGCTGAGAGGAAGTCCATCTACCGAGACAGGAGGCTGACAATGACATGCAAGGGATCGTGAGGCGTCTCGTCACCTGATCCCATCCCATCTCATCTCAGCACATCCTCCCTAGCAGTTTGAGAACCCGCAAGGGAGTCTTAGATCCAAAATGACTGATTTGATCTATTGACCGTTGTGTGGGTGATGTTGGTTGATCGTGAAGCTTCCCCACACATTCCAAGCGCCCTCGTTTGCAATGGAGCCAGGCGCTTACGCTTGCAGAGCCCCATGAAGGAGCAGCCCCCGATCAACATGGCAAAAATAGTACAGGCATCGCGTGGACATGGTCGCAGGAAGCGTGGCCATTAGCGCTTAGAAGATAGATGCAAGGGAACGGGCATGGTAGAACAACAACAATAAACAGAACGTGGAGGGAGTGAATGGAATCAAAACATACCTTGTTGAGAACCTTGTCTCGTTCGATACTGACAAACTGACCCTTGTCGTCGAAATGAGCGCCCGACAGTTGACCTCGCTTGAACAGCTTCGGTGTCAACCTTCCCCTGATCTCCATAATGGCCTTGAGCATCTGGTTATTGCTCTCCCCTGCAAAGAGGATCTTGCCCGTGTACATCTCGTACAGGGTGCAGCCTATGGACCACATATCAACGGCGTAGTCGTAGGGAATTCCCAGAATAATCTCTGGAGCTCGGTAAAATCGACTGACGAGATATGGGGTCACGTCCATGTGCGCTGTCGCTGCATCGGTCTTGTCAATGGCCGTGCCTAAATCACAAATCTTGAGCACGTTACGGCTCTCATTTACCTACTCAAGTTAGCACTCGTCTTATCAAAATCGTTGGGAGTTCATACCAAGATGTTGTCGGGCTTTAGATCCGCGTGAACGATGCTACACTTTCGCATGTGCGCCAGAGCTACAAAGATCTGGTATGCATATGTTCGTGTCGCTCCAAGGTTGATGCCCACATTGTTGCCGAACTTGCGCAGCACTTCTCGTAAATTCATGCTCAAATTCTCAAACACCATGCACAGATGGCCCTTGTAGTCAAACTGGCGTTCAAACTTGATGATGTGCTTGCGGTCCTCAGGGTCAGCCTCGTTGAGCTTCTCCAGAATGGCGATCTCGGTGTAGCCGCCCTTTCGGAGAGCGTCGTTGTTTCGCATCATCTTGATTGCGACGAGCTGTTTTGTGGTTATGTCGACAGCGCGGGCCACGCCTGAAAACATACCCCTTCCGAGCGCTGACTGAATCTGGTACCGACCGTTCAGGACTTCACCAATGCGAATCTTGTAGTAACCGTCCTTGTCGTCGCCTTCGAGAATACCTCCCTTGATAGCCGGAACATCAGGAGCTTTGCCGTCGCCTTCGATAGGGGCTACCGGCTCCACGGGCTTGGTGGCATACTTTTCCTCATCGAAGTCCTCGGCAAACATATCGAAGTCATCGTCATCATCGTTGCCGTCAGACTTGCCGACAGCCTTTTCTTTGACTTCTTCCTGTGGCTGTTGTTCCGTTGCAATAGGATGATGCTCACCATGAAGTACGACGTGTCCATGTCGGAGTTCATCTCGTCGTTCGTCCTCCTTCATGTCCCCAGTAGGGTCATAATCAGCTGCAGAGGGTCCATCCTCGTCATCTACTTGAACCTTTCCATGGGTATTCATCAGTTGCTTGTCATCAAGAAGGTTAATGCCTCCTGGCGACATGTCACCATGTGATCCCGGTGAGCGAGGTGATGCGATATCTGCGTACTTAGTCAATGGAATCCTTCCATTGGAGGCTGCTAACATACCAGATCGAGGGGTACGAGGGCTTGCAATCTCAGATTGCGTTCGCATGGGCGTGCCGGGCACAGTAGATGCGGGAGAAGCAGCTTGAGCTTTGCTAGTTGCAGCACCTACGGCATGGAGCAGGAGAGGAGTCGCCGAACTGGACTTGGCCAGAATCTCCTCACGTCGCTTGCGGCGTCGCTCGATTTCAGCTTCTTCGTCAACAGGCTCAGGTTCATCGTAATCAGGCTCTGGCTCTGGCTCTGGTTTTCGTTCAGGTTTCTTATGAGCAACCGGTTGTCTGTTCTTGATTAGTACTGCACTGTAAATAAATGATCCTGACTCAACCTACCGCTGAGAAGTCTTGGAAGGGCCATGTCCATTGGTAAAGCCTTGATCAGGTTTAGCATCATATCCCTGGGCGCGTGAAGCCTCTCCTACAGTCGTCCTCTTGGACATAGAGCCACCATCCCGCGGGCTATCGTCGTACTTGAGTCCTCTTGGCGCATCGTCGCGACGATCATGATAACCTTCTCTCACAAAACGATCAAACCTGCCCCTGTCTGGGCGTCGGGATCGATGGGGTGAGCGACTCCTATTTCGAGGTCGTTTGGAATACCGATCTCGATCTCCGTCGCGATAGTTTTCTCGGTCGCGGCTCCGATTGCGGCCACCGTAGGTATAATTTGATGCGCGCGAAGCAGGTCGATCGAGGTCATCGTAGGGGCCACGAGGCTTCCGAGGGTCGTCGCGTCGAGCATCCTCATGGCTGTGACGAAAGCTTCTAGAGTCTTGATCGCGGGGTCGAGAGCTATAGTAATCTCTGTCTCTGTCTCTTTCATCGTGTGATCGTTTGTAGCCACGGGACGAGATACTCCGTCGTGAGTTGTTGCTGTATCTAGAAGCCGAGTCGTGGTCCGGAGTCGAAAGTCTACTTTTTTGTCTGTCTTGACGGTCAACACTGCTTCCTCCAGTGTGCTGCAGTGAAGTTGCCTTCAAATCTTCAGCGCCATTCTCGACGATCTCGCCTTCGTCCGAACTCGACGCCATGATGCGACGGTGCTTTCTGGATCCTTTAGGTCTTGAAGCAAAGAGAAGCAGAAACAGTGTCAGCGCAAAGGACTGGAAGAAGCAAGTGCAAGGGGAAAAGAGCCCAACCAGATCAGTAGTGACTCGTCAAGGCTCAATGCCGATAGGGAGGTTGGTGAGTGTAGCAACAATCAGATGAGGGTAGACTGAAGCGGAGTCCAGATGAAGAAGAAGTGTTTGAAGATAAAGAAGCTTCTCGTAAAGCCTAAACAGGTCCTGCTGCGTGATTGAAAGCAAATTGTATCTCCAGAAGTTTGACGTAACGTCAGTCTCTTGACTTTCCGAAGTTGGAGGCTACATACAAAAAAGTGGACGAAAAGCCGATTAGTTCCCGGCTTAAGTAAGCCCCCAGAGACCCTTATCCCCTTATCGCGCTTATCCCCGCGCCGGGCTACGAAGTGGGCTCACCGCTGAGCTGGGCGCCAAACAAAGGCCTGGACCAAAGATAGTAAGCGGGAGGCAACTTTTCTTGCGACAATCTTTTGTTTCTACATTTGCAACCTAACTTGTTCTTCTCTATACAACTCAACTCTCTTTCATTTCACAGATATCAAAATGGGCGGTTCTAACCGAGAAGGTAAGTTATTCTCGTTCCCTCATCTCGTCCAAAGAACCAAAAAAACTAACCCCTCCAAAACAGGCGGCAAGGTCAAGCCCTTGAAGCAGGCCAAGAAGGCCCCGAAGGATCTCGACGATGATGACAAGGCCTTCCTCGAGAAGAAGCGCGCCGGTACGCACTCCCCGAATCACACAACCACACGTCTTCGCTAACAGGAATCCCAGACGAGAAGGCGCGCAAGGAGTTGGCCTCCAAGGCTGGCGGCAAGGGTCCTCTCAACACCGGTGGCCAGGGCATCAAGAAGAGCGGAAAGAAATAAGCGCTATCGCATAATTTTTTAGCGATAAGCAGCGAAGCCTAGCCTGCGAAGATCGTGGAGGTTTAGATGGCGTGAGCGCCAACCCATGTGTTTTGGCGTTTTAGACATGGCGCCTACTGACGATATGATATATCTGCGCGATGGCTAACGAGAAATGAATTCTATGCTGACCCAATGCTGACTTGCAGTTCTGTGAATCATAATTTGACTGTAATGCATGATTATAAAAGTGCTAGTAAAAGATATCGTTCTGAAAGAGATACCTCCACCGTACTTTGTATTAGTCTGTCTCGCTTGTCCATGTCCATAGAACCATGCCAACTCTCTTCAAACAACACCTATACTAGTTGTTCTCGTTCAAAAAATCCATCATAACTTATATCACAAGTCAACTCCCCGAATATAGTGGGCCTTCTAGGACGTTTCTCAAGACCTTCCACATACCCATTAGCCTCGGGAGCACGTTGCGTGTCTTTTCATGTGCTTGTCCCAACAAAACTATTTGCCCTGGTCAACACAACAAGAAGCGGCTCCATCTCGACCGGAGAAGTGGAACTCGAATGATATATAAGTAGAGTCCAAGATTGAATTATAGAATCTGGTTACTGTTGGTATTTAGATACAAAACCCCTAATTCTGCCTAAATTGTTCACAAACTCTGGATAGCTTCATCATGGCCGACACTGAGCCCTACGGCGTCCGCAACCGCCGACCCTCAGCAACAGAAAACCTCATCAACGCCGCCAAAATTTTTGAATCTAAAGTCGAGCACTCCCTTCTCCTTCTCTGGGATGACCTCCCCACCTGGCGTCGCGACAACGCCTTCATCATCTCCGGCTACCGTCAATCTCACGGATCCTACTTGCACTCTTTCCGTTCCCTCTTCTACCTTCACAACGAGTCCGTAAACATCTGGACTCACCTCCTCGGTGCCATTGTATTTCTCGCCAGTGCAGCCTACGTCGACCGAGTTGTCCGGCCGCGGTATGCCAGTGCAAGTGATGCCGATGTTCTTGTCTTTGCGTGCTTCTTTGGAGGCGCCGTAGTGTGTCTGGGGATGAGTGCTACGTTTCATACTTTGTCGAATCATAGCGATACTGTCGCGAAGTGGGGAAACAAATTGGATTACACAGGCATCGTGGCTTTGATTGTTGGGAGTTATGTTCCTGCGCTGTACTACGGCTTCTTCTGTCTGCCTAACTTGATGACATTATATCTCTGGGTGGTGAGTGAGCTATCTTGGACCAATACTACAGATTCTTGCTGACTAGGACTAGATTTGTGTTTTGGGTATTGGTTGTACACTAGCTTCATGGGTTGAGCGCTTCCGTACTCCCACATGGAGGCCATATCGGACAATGATGTTCATCGGTCTTGGTCTCTCCGGCATCGTCCCAGTTATCCACGGCACCTTCATCTACGGCCTCCAGGGTCTCGAAGATCGCATGAGTCTCAGCCTGGTCGTCCTCCACGGCGCCATGTACATCTTTGGTGCCGTTCTCTATGCGGTAAGTCCCCCCCGCCATTTCACGCCCAGTTACTGACTCTGAATAGGTTCGCTGGCCCGAAAGAAGTGCACCCGGCACGTTTGACATTTGGGGAAGTTCGCATCAGATCTTCCACATGTTTGTCATCTTTGCAGCCATCACCCACTTCTACGCCATGGCCAAGGCGTTCGATTACCACCACACCGTAATGGGATCTCAGTGCCTCACAGACTAATCGGCCTGCTCCTCTGGTTCCGTCAAGCCGAGATCCATCACTCTCACCAAACCTGAACCCATCGCTACTGCAGCCCAGCAGCCGTATTCTTCATTAGGATTCCACTCGGCCACTGTGATCCTTGTCAACGGCTCGTAGATGATGGCTCGAGTAGGGTCCGTAACTGCGCCTGCCTCTTCCTCATCATCACCGCCAGCTGTGTCGGTAGCCTTCTTCTTCGGCTTTTTTCCTTTTTTAACGGGGGGTTTATGGGTTGCATGCTTGGTGAGACTTAGCTCTAGGATGAAGCTTGTTGCTATTCTCGAGACTCCTCGCGCCGCCGCAGGTGAGCCAGCCGGGAAGAGCTTTGCGGGCCGATGTTCGTGATGGAAGAGTCGGATGCGGTCTGTAGGCTCGCGTCTGGTGGTGAAGAGCTCGACCTGAGGGTTAATAGCCCAGAGGGAGCCGTCTAGAGAACCGATAAGGAGGTATGGGTGTGTCCGCCCAACAGCGAGACAAGAGGGGAAGCTCTCGCCAGTAAAGACACGTCGAGCAACAGGGAATTGCGAATGATGCATGAAGCCAACATGAGTGTTGAGTACACCTGCAGATGGATACATGGAGTAGAAACCTAGCATATGATCGCTGTACCCGAGAAGGTTCGGTTGTGTTCCAACTGTAAGGTTTTGAACTTCGGTAGACTCATAGCTTGGAGCGCGGAGATCAAGCAACCTGACAGTTCCGCCGACAGGGGTAGAGGCGATGAGATAAGGCATGGCTGGATAGCCTGAGACGATATCGACAACGATGTTGTGATGGACAGGGTGACGAGAGAGGAGTCGATGAGGACGGAGAGACCAGATGGCAATAGAGCCATCAGAGTAGCCTATGACTAGTCGGTTGAAGTTGATCCATGTGAGAGCTGTCGCCTTGACGTCTTCATCGGGAAAGCCAAATACAGATATCGGTTCCTGAACCTTTTCTACAAGACTGTTAGAATAATCGCGATATGCCATGTAAGGTCAAACTCACCGTAACCCCCTTCTCCACCATCACCAGCCTCAATCACATAGACATTTCCGTCATCACAAAGAAGCGCCAAGAACCCACATGCGGGACTCCATCTTACCCTTCGAACCCGCCCATATTCGAGACATATCGTCTTGCGCAGTATTGGCACCTGTGATGATGGTCGCGCAAAACCATCGGCTTGTCTTTCGCCGACGAATTCCCACAGCTGGACAACGCCTTGTTTCTGAAAGCCAGGTTTCGCGGACTCTTGCTCGTAATCGTAGTGCTCTTGATCAGAGTGCGGAATGACACATACAGCGAGAAGTTGCGGCGCGTTGGCGCTGTGCAGAGGTGCCCAATCCATACCCGTGATGATGCCGCCTGCATCAAGCACCCATCCTACGGCTGTGCTGTCGTTCTCCGACACAATACGCCCATTTTGAGCGAATGCATGTGCATCTCCAGGCTCGAATCTGATCTCTTGTTGTGACGCTAGTGGACCTAGTATGACGGGCATCGGTTCTCTCTGAAATAGGTACAATTGAGCTTCTTCCAGAGACAGTCTTACCCGGGCGTTGGCATCCGGCAGGCTATCTCGCACGCGCTCATACCAGTGTCCAGCACTGTATGCCTCTCTCTCGTAAAAATTGGGCGACCAAATAGCTCTGTCTTTTTGTCCGTCACGGCCCTTGATTTTCGGTGGTAGCACTGTCCAGTCCATCCAGCGATCTAGGGTTCTCTGTACCAGCTTGACGCCATCCTCGTGCCTTCCATACCACGCCTCAACGAGGTGTTTGCCCTTGACACCACGATCGTAGGGTCCCCAGTATGACCTCACAATGCGTCCATCGGCTACAGGCTCAAGGTCAAGATACCCTGTCAAACCCGCGGCGCGTACGTTGAAAGGCCTAATGGGCTTCACTCGTTGTCGCGCAAACCTGTCTGGGACTCCATCTAGCTCGCTCACGGGGCCCTCGGACTCGGGGTCTTCCTGTTCCTCCTGCTCCTGCTCCTGCTCC